>CM035416.1:69950184-69962684 GCA_020310875.1 Ceratopteris richardii
GTATTGTTGTTTTAGGTCATACTTGTATATTTCTTTTATGTAATAGAAGAAGAAGAAGAAGAAGAGGAAGATCATTCTTCCTTGTCTCAATCTATGTTTATGCTCCACTTTGATTGTGAGTGTGTGTGTGTGTGAGCTCTCTTCGTTGTCTCCTTCCTCGTGACACTGCATGGTCTACCTTTCTAACATACAACATTATTTCTGATTCTTCTATTTTCATGTTCCATTTTTGACTAGAAAACATGATGCAAACGGGATTTAGAGAGAGAGAATATAAAACTTATCATCCCTACTTTTTTTCTATATGCATAAAATGACATAAGTATCCATTCTAAACATTATCCACACAAAGTTTAATAGAAATTTCTTTATAATATCCCGCTTCATACATGACCAAAAGTAAGAATATTTCATTTTAACATAGGTTTTTGAATAATCTAGATGTGCAAAAAAAAGGTCCATCATAACAATCATGTAAAATTTGTGCCTTCAGTGGAGACTCTTAAGATATGCATAATCGATTGTTACAATATAAAGATTCTTGATACATTAATCCCTAGTTTGCATGCTAAAAATTCAAGATAGGTGCATAAAAAGAGTTGTGTTTTAGTTCTTCTTGAATTTGATTGAGAAAATCTGAATTTATTACAAAAGGAAGATTATATAAAAGTTTTCAAATCAATGCATTAATGACCTTATTTTCCTTACCAACCAATACTAAATCTTGAAATCATACTCGCTAACAAATCATTTGACAATGTAAAAGAACTACCATTAGTAGTAGTCAAAATGATCTTACTAAGTCCCATTACAGGATAAGAGGATCTATTAGTGCATATGACAACATTCCCTATAGGGGGAGGCTCAAGTGAACTAAAGAAACTACACTATGAGGTTATATGTGTGGCTTCCCCACTACCAAAGTACCAAGTCTAGTACATACATACATTGCTCATGAGAAGATGGGTCATAGATGCATATAGTAGTAAATGTTCATTTATTAGTCAACTCTACAATGAGGGGATTATCTATCTTTAAGAGAAATACTTAATATGTGCTCTCTCATATTGCACCAATCCTAAAAACCTTATAACATCCCTTATAGTTTTAGGAGCTAGAAAATCAAGTATTGCTTTGACTTTATCTTGGTCTATACGAATTTTGACTTTAGATATGAATCTTCCTAGATACACAAGTTTATCCTTAGCAAAGAATAAGTACTCATCTTTCCATACAATTTGTGTTCTCTAAGAATTTGCAAAGTTTTTTTGAGATGTACCTCATGCCTACAATCATCTTTAGAGTATAAAAATATATCATCAAGAAAAATTAAAGATGAATTCATCTAGATAATCATGAAAATTATGATTCATCAAGCACATGAATGTGGTGGGATCATTTATTAATCCAAAAAGAAAAACTTTAAACTCCTGTGGCCATAACATTTTCCAAAAGGTCTCTTGGATATGTCATCTAGTTTTACCCTAATTTGATGATATCTAGATCTTAATTCAATCGTAGTGAATACAATCACTCCACTTAATTGACCTAATAAGTCATCTATGTGAGCGAATGGGTACTTTTTTAAATCGTTCTTTTATTCAACCCCCTATAGTCAATGCATAATCTATGAGAGTCATCTTTCTTCAATCATCTAATTGAATCTTGAGCTCCTTTTATTCATCTATGCAAAATCCATAGGGTGCTCTAGAATATGGTTCTCTCCCTAGATATAGGTCAACAATGGTGTGGTCAATCTACCTAGGTAGAGGTATACCACACAAGTCTTCTTGAACTACATCTACATATTCTTTCAAAATATTTTCTATATAATTCAAAATATTTTAATCATTATCTTCCTCATGCATATTGGTCACATACACTAGAAATGTTATGCAGCATCACATATACCTCTAATTATTTGCGTAGCCTAAATTAGAATAGCTTAGGATTATGTGCATCACCTAGAATGTGGATAGATTCACCATCTAGCCTTATAGTGACTCTTCTTTGATAAATTGTTGCAAAATATTGAACTAGACATTCCATGCCTATAATTGCATCACTCTGTTTCATTTTGATCACATAGAAACTTCAAGAAAAACACCTATCAAAAAAAAAGTAAATATAAGGTTTTCAATGTATCCTTTCCTATAGTGTAGGCATCCATTGGCCATCTCCACAAGTTCTTTTATCTACATATTTTGTGGTATCCCTAAATTTTGTACCAATTTGAAAGATAGATAAGAATGGATACTACCCAAATCGATAAAAAACTAGAAATCAAACCTAAAATCCTAATTATAGAAGCCCTTGGGAAAGAACTAGTCACCGTGCAATGTAAAGTATGTTAGGGCACTTACCTCAATCATCTTCTTCATCAATTTTTGTACCTTCCTCAATCAAGTTTATCGCCTTTGATTGTGTGGGCCAAAAGATTGGCTTGTTTGGACTCTCATATGTCCGATGCCCTTTCTTGCCACAAGGAAAACCAAAATTGAGTGTTTTTTATCGTTCAATAAAATCAGGTTCCTGTTACCAATTGATAGGTTGATGCCTCCTTTTGTTTTCCACTTGTGCAAGATTCGTACCTTGATTATTAAAAGATGAAGTCTTGTTTGAATTCTTCATGTTTTTTGTGGTAGTCTTTGTGGCTTATGTCCCATTCCCATGAATCTGGTTCTATTCACCTTTTGCATATTGAGCTTTTCCATCTTCTAAAAATTTTGGGCCATCGTTATAGTACCCAAGAAATTGATGCATCCAGATCCCTTCACTCAATAACGAAGTTCCTCATGAATCCTTCATTAAACTTCCATTTCAAAGCATCATCGCAACCTCAGTGCATACTTGTGAAGACCTAGAAACTATCAACAAACAAGCTATACTTGTCACTCTCATGTTGTCAAAAATTTTAGAACTCCATCATCTTCTCCATATGGTAGTGTGGAGAACAGTAACATATCTTTGCTTGCTCTCTAAATTCCTTCCATACAATCAGATGAGAATGCATCCAAGTCTGCATATAGGACTTCCACCAAAGCCTTGTGATACCACGTGGGTGTAGAATCCCGATCTTTTCCTTAGAATGCTCACTAAATTATCAAAGATCAAAGAAATCATCGAGCTCTTCAATCTATGCCTCCATATCTTTGTTGCTCTTCTTCTCACCATCAAAATCATTCAATCTTGCCTTCTTGAAGGCTTGATTGGTGGAAAACCCACCAGCCTCCATATCTTCATAATTGCATTTGTGTCTTGCCTTGAGCAGACTAGATGTTCATACACCTTCATCCACTTCATCATTCAGCCCCACAAACAAATTTGTGGTGCCTTCTCGTGCTTTCTACATCTTTGTTTGCATAATTCACCAAGAAGCTTCCGAATAAGCTCCTCCTCCTCACAAATATTTTGTGTCAATCCTTCCATAGTTGCCCAATATTGATTATGCTCTCATACTTCTTACAGTGTTTCCACAATTACAATCTTTCCAAATCCCATGCTTCCAATCACTCAATATTAATAGAAGAGAGAAAAACAAAACTTGCACTATCTAAGAGAAATTCTAAAGTGGTAGAGTAGACATGATGTGATACAAAGAAAGAAAAAATATGGTATTATCTATTATAATCATATACAATAGCTCTTGCAAAATAGCTTCTTGATAAAGCCTTGACCTCCCAACCACCCCCAATTTATCACTATCTCACTCACACTCACACTCTCAATCTCACTGTCACTCACATTCTCATTCTCAATCTCAATCAGAAGGTAATTCCCTTGGTTTGATATTCCCTCAAAACAAAGTTGATCTTCGTATTAGCATTAGAGATGCCCTATGTCCAAATCAACCTTGAGATATACATTTTGGGCCCTAAAAGTTTCAAAATTCTAGAGAGAGAATGAAATCAAGGCATTTTCTTACATTGAACTAATTCTAGAATCAAAATAACAGAAGGCAGCAAAACAACTATGCATCCACAAGTGTAGATGATTCTGAGAAGTTGTTTATGGTTCAACATCACATGATGAATACGATGTCTGCTGGTGTTTCAAAATCGAATGATAATGTCTGGTATGTTGATTCAGGTGCTTCAAATCACATGACTAGTCAACAGAATGGTTTAGTAGTTTGTTGAAAATGCAAGTTCCTGGATATGTTGAAACAGGTGATGACACATCGCATCCTATTGAGCATATAGGAAACATAGCATTGTCTATGGAGGACGGAAAGGTAAAACATCCCGCTGATGTGCTGCATGTTCCAAATATAACAAAGAATCTGGTTTCTGTTGGACAAATGATTGACCAGGGATTACAAGTTAGGTTCAATGCTGATGGATTATATGTAGAAGAGTACAAGCAGGATGGACGATTGGTTGCCAAAGGAAACAAAGTGGGTAGGATGTTCACCTTAAATGTGAAGATTCCTGAAATGAATGCAGCCATGTTTGCGAAAGGTGTAGGAGTTATTGCAGATATAGAGATATGGTACAAACGGATTGGACATGCAAACTTGCAAAGGCTGAAATTGATGCAGTCAAAGGAGATTGTCCATGGACTACCAAATTTCAAAGTTGCAGAAATGCAAAAGGTATGTGCAGCATGTCAATTTGGTAAACAATCAAGAGCATCATTTCCACATGACAAGCATGTTAGTGAGAATGTACTAGAAGTAGTACATATAGATGTTTGGGGTCTAGCAAAGACCACATCTATGGGCGGTTGCAGGTTTTATGTTACTTTCATTGATGACCATACACGCAAAGTATGGGTATATTTCATGAAAGAGAAGAGCGAGGTGTTTACTCACTTCCAGAATTTTAAAGTTATGGTGGAAAAGCAGACAGGGAAGTACATTCAAACATTAAGATCTGATGGATGAGGTGAATACATGTCAAATGAGTTCAGCAATTTTCTAAAAAATTATGGAATTCGGCGTCAATTTTCATGCAGGTACACACCACAACAGAATGGTGTTGCTAAACACAAAAATAGACATATTGCAGAAATAGCAAGAGCCTTGATGGCTGAGAAGAATATGCCTCATTGTTATTAGGCAGAAGCTGTGCATACTGCTGTATACATCATGAACAGAACTCTGACTGCTGTTGTACATCAAGTTACACCTGAAGAGAAGTTTACAGGTAAAAAGCCAAACTTATCACATCTGAAAGTTTTTTGCTGTATTGCATATGTACATGTTCCAGATGAGTTGAGGACGAAGCTTGATCCGAAAGCAGAAAAATGTGTCTTCATTGGATATTCCCTTGAGCAAAAGGGGTACAAATGTTATAACCCACTCACACGACAGGTGAAGGTGAGCAGAGATGTGGTATTTGATGAAATGTCAAGCTTCTATGCAAATGCCAAAGAAGGACTGAATCTTGAACCAAATGACAAAGAAAATGTTGAAAAATCTAGTGCAGAATCCAAGTTTTGAGTGGACCGGATGCATCACCAAGCAATAGTTCCAACTCAAATCCATGGAGTGGAAGATTGTGTGGAAATTTCAGTCCAGCAAATTCGTCAAATACATCCAAGAAAGGTAAAGAAAAGCTTTCTGCTGGTAGTAAAACAGGTGCAAGTTTTGAAGACATTGATGGAGATTCAAGCGGTTCAGAGAAGAGTCTTGATGAGGAACTTGGATTGCCCTCTATGAAGACTCCAGGAGTAAGAGGGCACATGCAAATGATACAAGAAGAAGTGACCCAAGACCAAGAAGATCTGGGAGGATACGTAATTCAGTGCAACGATTGACATATGATAGTTACATGGCTCGCCATTGTGCCTATATGACAAAGGTAATACAAGATGCTGAACCTTCTTGTTTTGAAGATGCAATTGGTAATGTAGATTGGGAAAAAGCTATGGATGAGGAGATGGCTGCACTTTATGGAAATGATACATGGAAGCTGGTTCCATTGCCACAAGGAAAGAAATCCATAGGCCGCAAATGGGTTTACAAGGTAAATCATAACGCTGATGGTAGCATAAGCAGGTATAAAGCACGATTGGTAGCTAAAGGTTATGCACAGACATATGGCATTGATTATGAGGAAACATTCAGCCCTGTAGCTAAAATGTCTACTGTCAGAACACTTGTTGCATTAGCTACAGCAAAAGGATGGACTTTGCATCAGATGGATGTGAAGAATGCTTTCCTACATGGTGAGTTAGAGGAAGAAGTATATATGGACCAGCCACAAGGATATGAAGATTCAAAGCATCCAGAATATGTTTGCAGGTTGCAAAAGGCTTTGTATGGGCTGAAGCAGGCTCCGCGTGCATGGCATGCAAGGATTGCTGATTACTTAACCAGCATTGGGTTTTCTATGTGTGATGCAGATCACTCACTATATGCAAGGAAGATGATGGCATCACTATTGTGGCTATTTATGTTGATGATCTGATTGTAGGTGGTGATAATGAAGGAAGCATCAAAGAGGTAAAGAAACTTCTTATGCAGGAATTTGACATGAAAGATCTTGGTGTGCTGCGCTATTTCTTGGGCATTGAGTTTATACATACAGAAACAGGTATATGGATGTCGCAAAGGCAATATGCCTTGAATATGCTACAAAAGTGTGGTATGGCTGATTGTAAGCCAATTTCTATGCCTTTAGATCAGAATTTGAAATTGGATACTACATCAGGTGAAGCATTGGAAAATGCTACTATGTACAGGAAAATTGTGGGAAGTCTTATATATCTTACAATTACAAGGCTTGATTTAAGCTACACTGTTGGACTTGAAAGTCAGTTTATGCAGGTTCCCAGGAAGCCACATTTGGATGCTCTGAGGCGCACTCTACATTATGTGAGTGCTACTTTGGATTATGCATTGTTTTATGAAGCTGGTGTAGATTTGTAGGTTCATGGATATGCCGATGCAGATTGGGCTGGTAGTACTCCAGATAGAAGATCTACTAGTGGCTTTCTTTTCTCACTTGGAGGTGCAGCTATTACATGGAGCAGTAAGAAGCAACCCACTGTTGCTTTGTCGAGTACAGACGCTGAGTATAGAGGTGCTGCAATGGCAGCATGTGAGGCATCATGGCTAGAGATGTTACTTGCAGATTTAGGTGTGGAAGTGCAAAAGCTTATCACTATCTATTGTGATAATCTTAGCAGCATACAGTTAGCATGGAACCCTGTTTTCCATGCTAGAACAAAGCATATTGAGGTAAATTATCACTTCATCAGAGAGAAGGTATTAGCAGGTGATATTGATATTGTTTATGTGAGAACAGATGAGCAGGTTGCTGATATTTTCACCAAAGCACTTGGAGCTGAGAAGTTGAAGAAGTTTCGGAAGATTCTTGGATTACAGGATATGGCATTGAGCTTGAGGGGGAGTGTTGATATATCAAGCTCAACATGTGATGATCCAGGATGACACGTACCAGTTTTTCGTTTCTCTGGCATGTATAGTGGTCACGCCGGTATATGTCAGGGATACTTCATTGAGCTTTATTAGATTTATCTACCGAGAGTGATGGCACATTTGTTTCTTGCCAGCTCACTCATTCGCGGACATTAGGTTTTTCCTTATGTACTGGCCTTTATATATTGCACTGGTTGTATTCTTGTTTTTTTAGGTCATTCTTGTACATTCCTTTTATGTAATAGAAGAAGAAGAACAAGATCATTCTTCCTTGCCTCAATCTGTGTGTGTGCTTCTCCTTGAGAGTGAGAGTGTGTGTGTGAGCTCTCTTCCCTATCTCCTTCCTCGTGACAAAGAGGACCTACCAACATGATGAAGTTTTGTTGGTGGTGCTTTGGGAATAGGGAAGATCAAAGTTGTGCATAAATTCTTGTCTACTATTTGAGTATTGTGTTGCATATGTACTATGATGGATAGTGTTAATCTCCAAGAGAACAAGCTACTCTTGAATTTAGAGCACCTCTATATCAAGAGTAACTAAAAACCTTCACTAATTTGGAGGCACAATAAAAATTTTGGATAAACTGTGAAGAAGAAGACTCTACAGAAAGTCTGCTGCATGTATCTCTCTCATTGACTTATCAAATGTGTAAAGTTATTTATATAACTTTGCATAAGATGTTGCCTATAGTTTGTGCACCTCCTCCAAGTTAAATGACTTCAAAACATTCAGTAGATCTTGAGAAATGAACTTAACAAGTCACCTATCTCTAAAACTATTTTTCTAAGAAGTCGATTTAGACACGTGTAACTTCTAACACTTGGTTCTATCAATCTAGAACCCATTTATGCAAATGCTTTTAGCCATAGATAGCTTACCTTCCACCTTAAAGATTTAGTACTTGCTTGCTCAAAACTTTACATTGTCGAAGGAGAACTGACCAAAACATTAACATCAAATTTTGCGCCTGTTTCAGAAAACAGTGAACACTTCTTCACATATGAATGTTCCTACTCAAAATTCTCACAACCTGTTTACAATTAGGCTCTCAAACTTTAACCATAGACTCATTGACTATGAAATTTGACATCTACAAAAGGATTCTTGAAATGATCAAGCACAGAAGGAGAATACACAAAAACATAGGGCACAATTTTTCTTCATTACTAGAGAACTTTTACATCTGGATGAGAGAGCTAATCTTCATGCTTCTCAAGAGTCTAATTACTTCTAATTCTTCTGGATTCTTGTATTCTACACTCTCTCATGTTTGCCCCGACATTTTTCCTTGTATATATAGGTAAATATTTACAAGCTCCTGACTATACAAAAGTATAAGTAAACTATCTCTAAATTTATGTACATATGAAAACACATCTTCATCTTCTGGATAAGCACTTCCTTCATACTTCATATCTTGATCTTTTCTTCAGTCCTTGGCTTCAAATATTCATCAAAACATCAATTGTTGATTGCCTTGCACCAACAGCTCCCCCTCAATCATCAATTGAGGTTTTCTCTATCTTCTTTATGCCTGCCATGTCTTTGAATCTCTATAACTTTGGTCCATCCAAGCTCTTGGTTAGCATATCAGCTATCTGATCTTTTGTTGAAGTATGTATGACTTCAATCTCTTTATCCATCACTTTCTCTCTTAGAAAGTGATACTGAATTTCAATGTGTTTGGTCCTGGCATGAAAAACAGAATTAGCAGCTAGATACAATGAACTCATGTTATCTCCATGAATAGTGGGTGTACTCTGAATGATATCAAAACTCTTCATCAGAGTCTTAAGCCATATCACTTCCTTTGCAGCTTCCACCATACCTTTATACTCTGCTTCTGTAGATGACAAAGCAACTGTGTGCTGCTTCTTTGAACACCATGAAATTAACTTATCTCCCACATAACACAAGTATCCATATGTTAATCTCCTATCATCAGGATTACCTACCCAATCTGTATCACTATATATCTTGATGTTTGTATCTGATGTAAAACCATAATACAGACCTTCCTTGAGTGTATCCCTAATGTACCTCAACACTCTTTGTCCTGCAACCCAATGTTCTTTCCTAGGGCAATGCATGAATTGAGATAATACTCCCACTGTATATGATAAGTCATGCCTAGTTAATGTAGCATAAATCAGACTACCAACCAAACTTTGATATAACTTCATATCCTTGAACTCTTCTCCTCCATATCTGTTCAATTTGTGATTCACCTCCATTGGAGTAGGTGCTACCCTGCAATCATTCATTTTAAACTTGATCAACAAGTTCTTCAAATACATTTCTTGAGTTATATACACTCCATGTTGAGTGTATGAGATCTCCATTCGCAAGAAATATGACAAGTCTCCCAAGTCACTGATCTTGAACTCTTTCTCCATTTGCTTCTTTAAGCTTTGAATGCCTTTCTCATCTGTACCTGTAAGAATGATATCATCAACATATATGCACATGTAAATGAACCCATTATCACTTTCTTTAACAAGCAAGCTACTATCTGCCTTTGATACTTGGTAGTTCTTTCAAGAACTTCACAAATCTATAATTCCATGCCCTTGGGGCCTGCTTCAAACCATACAAAGCTCTCTTGAGCTTACATACATACTCTGGATACTTTTCATCTCTGAATCCTTGTGGTTGCTCCATGAAAACATCATCTGAAATATAACCATTTAAAAAAGCATTCTTCACATCTAATTGACATAATTTCCAATTTTTACATGCAGCAATAGCTATGAGTGTCCTGATGGTTGTCATCTTTTCCATAGGACTATAGGTCTCATCATAGTCTACACCATATGTATGAGCAAAACCTTTCACAACAAGTCTAGCTTTATACCTAGACACACTTCCATCTGCATACCCCTTTGTCTTGTAGACCCATTTGCACCCAATGATCTTCTGACTATTTGGTTTAGGGACCAAATCCCAAGTCTCATTCTCCATCAATGCATCATACTCTTCTTGCATAGCTTTCTCCCAATTTTCCTTACCTTTTGCCTCTTCATATGTAGAAGGATCTTCATCTGCCTTTACCATATAAGCATAATCTTTGGTAGCCAAAAAAAAAGTGTCATAGCTATACCTTGTAGGTTGCCATTTGTGTCTTGTTGACCTTTTGAGTTCTCCACTTCTTGAGGTTTTTGGTTCATCACATTCTGGATCAAACCTTGGCACTTCTTCTATTTCAACCTGTACTTCATTGTTCTTCTCTTCATCAAATATCTGAACCTTTGATTTACCTTTCTTTTGATCCACAATTTCTTCATCACCTGCAGAAATATTTATTGTACCTGCATACCAAGTACCTTGCTCATCAAATGTAACATCCTTAGACACTAGGAATTGTTTTGTGGATGGACTCCACAACGTATATCCCATCTGCGTATCATCATATCCAATAAACACATATTTTTCAACTTTAGGCTCCAATTTATGCCTCAATTGTGATGGCACATATGCATATGCCAAACATCCAAATACTTTGCAATGATCTAAAGTAGGTCTCTTACCCCACCATGCCTCATATGGTGTCATACCCTGCAAAGCTTTACATGGTAATCTATTGACCAAATAAGTAGCTATATTTACAGCCTCAGCCCACAAATAATTTGGGCAATTTTTCTCCTTCATCATGGATCTTGCAAACTCAACAAGAGTTCTATTCCTCCTTTCTGCTGATACATTTGTTTATACCCATTGCTAGGGTCTTCCACGAACACTCCTTCATTAGTGAACCTAACTTCATAACCTTTTTCAACAATTTATCCTACACTTATCAGATTCTTAGGAATTGTAAGAACATACAAAACCTTACTCAAGAGAGTACTACCATCCTTGGCCTTCACTGATCCAATTGACTTCACATTATGCTTGTCACCTATTTGAACTACATGATTAGTTACCTTATTCTCCAAATCAGTCATCAAAGCTATGTTGCCACTCAGGTGATTGCTACACCCTGAGTCAATGTAGAAGACTCTTTGTTCTTCACTTTGCCTTTCACAAGTTGCATTCATTATCAATGTTGAATCCTCCTTCTGATCTGAAGCATAATTATAATAGGTATTGTTGTATTGTTGACTTTGGAATCCTCTACCTGCATTTCTTCCAAAGTAACCTCTACCTCTGAAATTACCTCTTTGATTCCTGCCACCTCTTGCTCTTGAATTAAAATTCTGATTATATCCACCATTAATCTGAGTATTATGCCAACAATCATTAGCTAAATGATTTGTCTTACCACAAATCCAGCAAGCTTTGACTCCATCTTTATTACTCCTGCCTCTTCCTCTACCTTTGCCACCTCCTCTTCCTCTTAGGAAGTTAGCTTGGCTAGTTGTACCTTCATCTTCATTTGCTTGTTGCTTCCCTTTGCTCTTCTTCTTCTTATCCTTTGAATACATTTCTTGACCTGCACTCTTATCACTTTCACCTTTGACATCCTCCTCAAAAGTTAGCATATGTCCTAGCAACTGATTTAGATCAGGAGTGAAATGATCAAGTGATAATTCAGTAGACAAAATGAATGGCTTCCATTTGTCATCACCTCTCAAACCTATAAGGATTTGCCTTACCAATTTATCCTCCTCAATGTTTTCATCAACTTCTCCTAATGCATCTGCAATGTCCTTCATCCTTGTTACATAATATGAGATGGATTGAGAGGCCTTCTTCTTGAATGTAGTAAATTCTGCCCACAAGGATGCCTTCCTTGACTTTGTGGTGTTTTGAAAATGCTCCTCCAAAGCATTCCATATATCACTTCCACTTTCAAGACCTCTAATGTGAGGTAGCAAGTAGTCATTAACTGCCATGTAAATAATGCTCTTGGCTTGAGCATCTTTCTTCATCCAAGTCTTCAAATCTGATAATTCCTCCCTAGTTAGAACACTAGGATCTCTAAACTGAGGCTTTTCTTCTTCACCTGTGATGTATCCTATCAAATCTTTGCTCATGAGGTGAGCTTCCATCCTCATTGACCATGCTGGATAGTTCTCTCTATCCAACTTCTCTATTTGAAGAGAGTCTCCCATCCTTTCTTCACCTGTGTATTGAATTCTTCAAACTTTATGAGTAATAGATGTACTTTTACTT
>CM035416.1:69967684-70180184 GCA_020310875.1 Ceratopteris richardii
TTCTAACATACAACATTATTTTTGATTCTTCTATTTTCATGTTCCATTTTCGACTAGAAAACATGATGCAAACGGGATTTAGAGAGAGAGAATATAAAACTTATCATCCCTACTTTTTTTCTATATGCATAAAATGACATAAGTATCCATTCTAAACATTATCCACCCAAAGTATAATAGAAATTTCTTTATAATATCCCGCTTCATACATGACCAAAAGTAAGAATATTTCATTTTAACATAGGTTTTTGAATAATCTAGATGTGCAAAAAAAAGGTCCATCATAACAATCATGTAAAATTTGTGCCTTCAGTGGAGACTCTTAAGATATGCATAATCGATTGTTACAATATAAAGATTCTTGATACATTAATCTCTAGTTTGCATGCTAAAAATTCAAGATAGGTGCATAAAAAGAGTTGTGTTTTAGTTCTTCTTGAATTTGATTGAGAAAATCTGAATTTATTACAAAAGGAAGATTATATAAAAGTTTTCAAATCAATGCATTAATGACCTTATTTTCCTTACCAACCAATACTAAATCTTGAAATCATACTCGCTAACAAATCATTTGACAATGTAAAAGAACTACCATTAGTAGTAGTCAAAATGATCTTACTAAGTCCCATTACAGGATTTTTTACATTAATAGACATGTCTTCCTCGGGTTGATGTCTTCCTCGGCTTTCTTGAACACCAAGTTCTTTGCACACATATGCGAGGTTAGCTTTTGGTCAACCAAGCACTTAATTCCTTCAAATGATTCACACAGTGTGATGTGAACTAGCCTGTATTTTTCACACATTTAGTAATATTAATTTAAGATTTTCATTTCTTGGAGAAAGATAGACCATGTAGCACAGGAAATGATTTATTGGTTTAAAATTTGTTTGCAAGATGTGCATCGACTTGTTTGTTCTCTCTGTTTCTTTCTCCCTCTCTCTCTCACACACATATATATATATATAGATATATATAGAGAGAGAGAAAGAGAGAGACTCGATTGGTCAATTTTTTGAGTAACGTGCCTCTCTTCCTTTGCGTAGAGAGAAGAGAGTGTGTGAGAGAGAGAGAGTTAGTACGAGGCACTATGTGTAACGTCATGGGATTTTGGTAGTAAGGTCTCTGCTCACATGACGGAGAGAGAGAGAGAGAGGTGGTATGTTCACATGCAGAAGCAAAGAGACCCTGCAAACCAGCACCGTGCTGCTCACATATGAGAGAGAGAGAGAGGTCATACGACTTTCTACATGGGCTGAGATTGTGAGGTCGTGACTCGTGACTCGTAGCCTGTAGGACTTTCTACATGACTTGTAAGTTGTGCGCACACGAGAGAAAGAGAGAGAGTGTTTGACTTCAGTGGACCTCGTTATGTAGCTGTGTCACGATGACATGACACAGTGGACCTCGTTATGTAGCTGTGTATCTGGAATATTCTTCGTTTACACAGTTCCAACTTCCATGTCTAATTTATAAGTCAACTTCAATCCATCGTTTTGGCGGTGGATGTTTTAATTGTTTATTATTTACCTATTTTTTTTCCTTTGAAAACATTTGAAAATTTCCCATCATGGCCTGCTCGCTCGACACCGTCTCACACCTCTTAAATTTGCGTCCTTTTTAGTGATTTCATTACCCTACCGTCATCTATTTTTTCAATTACGTGACATTAATGCGCGCGCGCGCACACACACACACACATATATATATATATATATATATATATATATATATATATATACGTGTGTGTGTCTCGATTTGCATATACATTGGGTTACAAGAACCCAATTATTTGAGCAAGATCCATCTACTTATTTTAAGAAAGAGAATTAAAAAAAAGGAAATCTTCCAAACTATCCATGTGCCATTACACTTGGTAGGTAAGATACATCAATAAAGTCTAACACAAATTATCCATGTGCCATTACACTTGGTAGGTAAGATATATCAATAAAGACTAACACAATATCTGTAGAGCAAATCTATTTTTCCTCAACACATGAAGAATAAACTAAAGATAGCCCTTGGACATTAATTGGATAAGGAACGCAATTTACCATCTCAATTCACCTTGTTCAAAGATCACATCCACTAAACATGAAGAACATTCTAAGACGAAGATGTCCTTTTTTTATCTCCTCCCATATGTTTTGCAAAAGGAGAAAGTACATGCAGATCAACATGTCTTACAGTCACCCCATCATGTTACCCAAAAATACCTGCTTTCCTCTCTTCTTGTCTTCAAATGGTTTCACATGTAATTTTAGTCTAAAAGTACATTACATGTAAGATAAGATTAACCATGTTCACTTTTGTGTGAAAATATCAGTATGGAAGATGGAAGGAAGTAAAAGGAAAATTTGTAATAACTACCCTCATCCCATTTTCACATTATGAAAGTTTTGTTGTCTTAAGGACCACGGCCACATTATGAAAAAAGAATTTTTCTTTTACCACACTTTGACTTTGGCCTCAAATGAGTTTGGTAATAATTTTAAATATTAGTTGGATTTGAAAATGTTGATATATTTTGATAGTGGTGTGTGTGAACACACTAGGACCATTGGAGCACTTTTTCCCTCTTTAAGAGGTTTTTTTTCCTTGCCTTGTATATACATCTATTACCCTAATGGGTCACTTATCTTTGTACATTCTCTTGGTAATACATTCCGTATTATGTGTTGTGCTTCAAGCTTCTTCCTCTTCCTTATGTTGTTCACATGCTTCTACAAACCTCAAACTCCAACAATTGGTATTAGAGCAGGTCACCACTTCATCTAGGTCTCATCGATACCCCTTTGGTCACAGTCTCAGAATCGCACAAAAATTGATGAGCATACTCATTGACATTAGGAGTTCAAAATAGCTTTGCTTTGTGGTCTAGAAATCATGATATGAGCTCATTTTGGGCCTCCAAATTCACTATCATAGTGCATGTGCAAACAATTTCATCCTTTTGTGCCAAACATGTATACAAGTTTCGGTTCGCTAGTAAAAGTGCCTTGAAGTTTGCTATAGATCTAGTAGAGCTTGAGAGGGTAGTTATGCTCAACTTTTCGAGATACAATCATTTTTCTACATCATGATATTTTAGTTAGTGGCCATGGATGAAAGAAATTGCATATTCTGTATGTTGGTTGTTGAGGATAGATTGGATGGTACTAATTACCCATTATGGGCATATATAATGCATCATGTGTTGGTTGCAAAAGGACTGTGGAATGTTGTGCTGGTGTTGAAAAATGTCCTACTACACCTGTAAATACACTTACAAAAGATGATGCACCTAAATGGCTGGTGCAAACTTTGCAAGATAGCAAGTTAGATGTAGCTATGTCATATCATGCTCGTTTAGGCTCTCATAGTGCTTCTTTTGCATGAGATTGCTATGCTATGTCTATCTCTGGTCATTGTGATGAGAATGAGCATGTTCCATTTGATGAAGCACAAAATTCAAAACATTGGATGGCTACTATGCAATCAAAATATGTTGTTATTATGAAGAACAGTATATGGTCTTTATGTGACTTGCCTCTTCACAACAAGACCATTGGCTCTAAGTGGGTGTACAAGCAGAATTGTAAGCCTCATAGAATAGTCGACAAGTATAAGGCTATGCTTGTTGTAAAAGGTTATGCTCAAGAAAGAGGCATTGATTTTGATGAGACCTTTGCTCCCACATGTCGAATGGCTAATATTCGTAGCATATTTTCAACACCATGGTTTTGTGCAAAAAAGGCATGAAATCAAAGTGCATAACTTGAAAAGGAAATTATATGGTTTTATGCAATAACCATGTGCTTGATATGGAAAGATACAAGCCTACTTGATTGCACATGGTTTTGAGAATACTCCAGCTGAGATCACTTTATATGTTAAGCATGCAAATGATGTGCTTCTTATCATCGTTGTCTATGTTGATGACATACAACTTATTGTTCCTAATGAGAAGCATATTGGTGATTTTAAGGCTGATTTGCATGCCTTATTTGAGATGTCATATTTGGGGCATTTGCATCATTATTTTGGCATTCAGTTTATGCAAGTTGATGGTGGAATATCTTTGTGTAATATATATATATATATATATATATATATATATATATATATATATATATATATATATATATATATATATATATATATATATATATATATATATATATATATATATATTTTGAGGAGTATTAGAAGTAGCATCGTACCAATTTTCATAATTTTTAGACTTCGTTTGAGCCCCCAAATAGGCCCTAGAACCTAATTTTTAACTAGGTCGGACACTAGGTCTGGACAGGGTCAAAGCTAGTCAAAAACTATAAATAGAGCTAGAGAGCTCATTTTTGAGGTTAGCTTGTAATGATTTGAATCTTGTATGAGCACTTTGGAAGTAATCTAAAAGAATTCCATTGTCTCCCTCTTTGTTCTTGTTGTGTGTGCACATGTGTGTGTATGTGTGTGCATGTTAGTGTGCTTCCCACTCACGCACTTGTGCCTTCACTTGCTCGAGGTCATCATACCATCCTCACGTCTTCCCGTATTGACATTAAAGGAGGTGCTACTCATCACTGAGCTACACCAAATTTTGGCGCCGTTGCCGGGGATCGAGCTTTGAGGATGAGCGTGTGATGGTAAGATGTAGAGTTGTGACGTTGGCGTTGTAGGTAATTTCTGCACTTTTCCTTATTTTCCTCTTTCTTAGTTCATCTTCATCATCACCATCATCATCCTCACCATATCCGATCTCCATCTCCATCATCGCGAAAATTTCAGTTTTTGATCATATCACCCTCTCCCCTCAATTTCGCTCATTCCACTTGTGAGAGAGAGTGATTTGTGTGCGCTGCTTTTGCATGTTTTTTGAGCTTCCTTGCAGGTTTTTGCTGTATCATCCTGTCCAGTAGGCTGTGTAGGTACCGACAAGCTCGGAACTGTCTCTGTGTCGCAGACCTCTGTCGATCACGATCGACAGAAAATTTCATATTTTGGTAAAACAAAGCACACCACAATGACACACATGAGGAGCACATTCCAAATCATTGCTTGAAATTAAAAAATTCTGAGTTTCTCTGTCAATCGCGATTGACACTGTCGATCGCGATCGACAGCCACGATCGACAGACTCTATCAATCACGACCGACACCTTTGTGGATCGCGACCGATAGATCCCACGACCGACTGACCCTGTCAATCGCAACCGACATCGTCGATCGTGATCGACAGCCACGACCGACACCTCTATTAGTCGCGATTGACACCGTCAATTGCAACCGACTGAAATTTGACGATTGACACAAAGATTCGCGCATACATGTGTCCCTCGCAACGGATAGGACCCCGATCAACTGAAATTACGACGAAAATCCTGGAAAAAGTATCGATCATGATTGACACCGTCGATCGCGATTGATAGGACTCACAACCGACTCTGTCGATCGCGATTGACACTATCAATCGCGATTGACGTGTCGATCACGACCGACAGGCCCGACGGACAGCTATGTCAATCGCGATTGACAGACATGTCGATCACGAGTGACAGGCTTTTTCAGCCAAAATTCTAGGGTTTTTTAATTCCAATTTTTGGGGTAATTGTGGACAAAAAAATCACACATTTAGAGTATTATGAGGCTTCTACACTAGTAATCTGATAAAAAGTCGAGTTGTCTGTTAACCTGTTTGAACCCTGTTTCAGCCATAGAACCCTGAACTGTCATAACTTCCTCATACGAAATCCGTTTGCTGTGATTTTTGTTTTATTGGAAAGCTTGTGGGGAGTACAACCAAAACTTCCACTGGTTATGGTAAAATTAATATCAAGATTATTAGATATACTCTTTTGAAGTGACCATACCCAAGGGGAAGAAAAACTAAGGGATCTCTAGAATTTTGTTCCATAGATACATGGTTCAAATTGACATGTGAATTACATGAATGAAAGTGATTTTTTGTGTCATTTGAATCTAAGTCTTGAGCTAACTTTGGGACTTTTACAGGTCCACTGAGAGCACTAGAAGGCATCCAACGCAAGGGCATTCCGCAAGCTTGAGAACGGGGTTCTTGAGCACTAAAGATCAAAGGATCAGCAAGTGAGGTTGGAATACTATCAACTCCCTCTATCAATTCCTAGCTTAGGCTAAGTGCGAATAGTGCTAGAAGTAAGTCAGGGTGACGATAGGCATTTATCAAGTTGAATACTACCTAAATACTCAAGTTCAAGCTAAAACATAATCTCTGTGTGATCGATAACTTTAAAGGAAAGGAACTTAACGTGGAACGATCAACTAAAACAGCAGAAATTAACTTAAGTACTGACGACGTGATATCAGACAAGATCATAAACACGATAATCAACTAAAAAAGAACCAAGTGACTGATACAAATTGATCGGCAACGAGACTGTACCTTGGGTAACAAATTGGGATTGCTCAGCTAAGCATATGAACCTTAGATCAGGACGACACCTAGGGAGAGACAGACATAGTCTTAGGTCTTCAGAGGCTAGTGTCAATCATATTGCTAGGTCTTGGGCCCAGCAGTTGAGCCATCATTCGTACTACCCTAGCTCTGAGACTAGTGAGTCAGAGATGTCTCAAGGTATGGAGAGACCGATAGGGAGTTCAGGTGTGCCATACTTACATAGGGTAGAAGGCCCCTACAAGACGCAGCTGGAATACCTTAGGACCAACCGATTAGGTGCTAGCATCTATGAGGACGGCCTAGGAAGATCTGTGGTCCAGATCAACCTATTGGACTAGAACGTCCAGCAGTCAAATTTGAAAATGGAGCATACTTGGACAAAGAAGGAACCATATACGTAGTCACCAGCCACCCAGATAGGACAGACGAATTCGGGAATGTGATCCCAGAGACGGACATAGGTGACCTAGAGCAGGGGAACTTAAGTGGAGAGCCTAAAACACCTCGAGGCAAATCAGTTCTTACTAGAATTATCACGCCATAGTGGATTCCCCAGGACAGAAAAAGCATAGATCTGCTCTTAAACCGAGAGACTGATGAAGCCTTTTGGAGGTATAAGCCTAATCCACCGAATGAGGTAGGGACGATCACGATCTATGAACTCAAAGATCCTGATAGCCCAGGAAAAGTGACCTATTTAGACAATACGTCAGAGAGGATCTTTGTGGTTTCAGAACATGGTAGACATGCTTACACTTGGAAGGGTGAATTTATTTTTCCCCAACCAAGATCTAATGTGTCCTATGGCCACCCAAGAGCTGGAACATCCCAAGCTCATGGAGCTCCAAGAGATAGGAATAGAGAAAGACCTCAGGTAAGTTTTGCCAACCCAATAGGAAGAGAACGAATGCGAGCAGAGACGGATAAAGAAGAAACAGAGAGAACTAGAGTTCCAAGGAACCTAAGAAATGCCGATGATTTTCCTTTGCCAAGGCCAAGGGAACACATCAAAACCTTGAGACCTACACAGCTGGTTAAGTCCATGAAAAATTACTTCGATGGCACTGGAGATCCATACGATCATGTGGCCGAGTTTAGGCAAGTTTTGAGAGCTGAACAAGTCAAGGACCTATTCACGCATACAATGCCTTTGGTCTAACCCTTAGGAACACCGCCCTTACGTGGTTTCAACCACTAAATGAGAGACTGTACTCAAGTCAAGAAGACTCAAGGACTCGTGCCAATGAGATTGTACCTCTATTGCAACACAAGTGCATATAGTGGGAAATTAACACACATTTAAATGTCAATCCGATCGAACGACCTAACCAAGTGTATGAAGACATGTGCACACATGATGGAAAATGAAGTGACTCAGTTGCTATGCATGAGAAAAGACTAATCCACCTCTCAAACTCACTGAAAGACTGAAAGTGTATGCCGCGATACCTCTTAGAACAGTTTTCAATAAATCAAGGATTTCTCCCAGCTCCAAGCTCCGAATATAGTCAATAGGAGGTAGTCTTTTCGAAGCTCTAGACAAGACGCATCTATTGGAAGTGGTTTCACTTGATTCTGACAACTTTGCTTCAAGTTATGACCAAAATAGTGAATGGCGAGAAGCACCCACACTCACGCCACAACTCCTACGAGCTCACACACACACTACAGTAGCTCAAAAACAGTGGGGAGGGGTAGACAACAGTCCTACACACACATTCCAAGCATTACACACACATATAAGATCAAAGAGAAGATGGAAAACTGCAAGAAAGAGGCAAATTATTTTTGGAGAGCTCCTTCTTCACAATGGCGAAAAGTATCTACAAAGAGTCACAAAGTGACTTATATACATGTGCCCTAAGTTTGGTCCTTTCACACAAGAGACCGGCACTTTATTACTAAAAAGTGAATTTTCTACTAATTTACAAAGGATATTTTACAACAAGTTGGGATTATGCATCTAGAGGACTCCTCTATTGCATTTACATGGCTTTGAGGGAATTCTCTAAGACCTCGAAGAACAAAAATTATGCCCATTAATTTGAAAATTTTGGGGCTCTTCTCTTGTGCTCCTTTGCTCTACAACACTCTCCCCCTCTTTTTCTCTGTCGTCCCTTGACAGGCTTTACTTCTTGTCTTTCCCTTGTCGTCCGCACGCATCCCTTGGTCAGTACTGCCTACTGGTTGGACTGGCGTTCTGTTTTAATGGTCCTGTTCTTGATTTTTCTTTTACATCCTCTCGGCCTGATGCATTTGTCTTGCCTAATAAGTCGGGTTGCCACGCACGCCATTAGTGACTAGGAATGTGCTGTCCTTAGTCACCTCTTTCTAGCTTTTGGTCTTCTGATTTGTCCTGGTTGCACACATCTGACCCGGTTGTATTGTTTTGAGCCTGTTTACTTTGTTGACGCTATCAGCGGAAGGATTATTACCTGCCAAATGTTGTCTTGCACTTCATGTATGGTTCCTGGCCCTGGTCTGTCCTTCCCATGAGATGTCCTAGTTCTGATTGATCTTTAATTCCAATTCTCAGGACCTGGATGATTCGTGTTGTTGCCTGATGCATGCCCCTGCGGGGCTTTGGGCAGAGGGTGGTTCTTCTATATATGCTCTTCATTCTTTATTGAGCCATTTTCGACTTTGATCTTTTTCTTCTTCTTTTCTTGCTTGATTCCCCTTCCACAGAGACACTTTAGGAACATAGACCAACTTCTAGAGGCATTCATTACTGAATTCTCTAAGAGTGGCATAAGGCATAACACTTCCTCACTGATTCATAGTCTCAAGCAAACCCCTCAAGAGATGGTTAGACTTGCAGGAAGAAGGTTTAAGCAATACCTAGAGAGATGCCCTGTTCCAGAGTTACCCACACCAGCCAAACAAGTGGCTCTCTTCTTAGATGGACTACTAAGTACCAAACTGAGATCATATGTGTATTTGAAGGACCCTAGGACCATAGAAGGATGTGTACGCATGTGCATCGACATCGAGGATAACCTCGGGGAGGAATTAGAACTTCAAAAATCTACAGAGATTCAGATAGTTCTACCAACCTCTCTTCCTCGCAATCCACCTCTATTGAGGAACTCGCTGAGAAGGTAGCTCAAAAACTAGGTGTCACTAGCAAACAAATCCCAAGATTTGCCCCATGTAAGCGGTGCTATACTTGTGGACGTGACCATATGGCGAACGTATGTCCCATTATGGCTCAACCCCAAGTGGACCCTAATAGCCAGTACTGCACCATAGAAAGGAAATACACTAATCACACTGCACAAGATTGCCCATACAATAAGCAAGCTATTAGGCAAACCTACCCTCAGCCCTACCCACAACAGGGAAGATACCAAAACTAGTACCCTCCACAGCAATATGGTAGGCCACAGCAACCTTATCAACAACCCTACCAAAACCAACAAAGGCCTCAGCCTGTGTTAGCTCAGCAACCTCCTACCCCAACCAATGTGATTCCCGTAAAGTACGCAGCTGCAGAAGAGAACCTGAATAGAGCCAATGTGCCAATAACACCATTGCTTTCAGAGAGTGACCCTAGTGACCATAGTTTTGACTCTACTCATATTGATAGCCATCAAGTTTACTACATGTAGTCACCTGAGCATAATGAGGCCTATTATTACGAAGAACCGAGTGAACCAAGTTGGGAGCCAGAGTATACCAATGTCATGTACACCAATCCCAACTCGTGGCCCCAACCTAGGCAGGTAAGACCATCATTCCCTAGAGGGCCATGCTATCGATGTTAGGGAGATCACCTCATTCGTGATTGCCCGATGCCTGCCCCCACACAACCCCAATCTGTAACCATTCAAGGCTTTTCTCAAGATTGCGGAAAGGAGCACCTCTTACGAGACTGCCCAAAGAACCCACAGAATGTAACAAAAATTACTCCCATCAATGTGATTGGGTTAGTTGTAGACTCTTCAGGGAGTGTGACTTCCACTACACCAGTGCAAGTGGTCACAAGAGCTCAGGCATTGCAGCAGAACCAAGGTTTAGGCTGGGAAAAGAGTGTCGAAGTTAGTGAAACTGAGAGCATAACCAAGAAACGGACTAGAGCTTAGAGAGATAGCCGAGAAAGAATGAAAAGACAGAAGACGAGTGAACTCCAGGAAAGCCTAAGGGAAACGAGAGCCAAGATTATTGAACTTACATCTCCACCTCCCTCTCACACTACTCCACCACCACCATTCCCATCTCCATCCGACCCACCACCTTACAACCCACCTCACATGACCCCACCACCCCGTATAGTAGGATCAGTTCTAGCAGATCCCACTCCTGAGGACCTAAATATGATGCTCAAAGCATATCAGGCCAGAATCCAAGAAGGGCCAAACGTAACGGATCATGAAAAATGTTACCCTAGAGCAGAACTAGAGCTTGAACGAACCAAAGTTTGTGCTAAGATGGTGGAATTGGCTCAAACCATGTTTGAAGCCAGTCACCTTTTTAACATCTCTAGTTCAGCTAAGACGCAGTTGCACTTTGATGGATTGCTAGAAAGATTGGAGAGGCTAATTGCACAATCAGAAAAGGAACCCACCCCTCCAAATAAGGGCAAGGCAAGTAAAAGGTTAAGCCTTCCTGCCTAGGAAGCTTATGTGCCCAACTCCATAGAGCCAGACACATCTTCTTCTATGAATCGGTACACACCACAGTTCTTGCGAGAGATTCAAGAAGAGAAATGGGCTAAAGAGAGTGAAGTCCCTCCTCCCTTTGAACTTGTGGATGATGCGCATGACCAATTCCCACAAGACATTCCTTCTATTTATGGAGAACAGGAGAGTGCACAATCTCAGGAGAGATTAGACTTCGAGTCTAATTCTTTACACGAATTACCCCACTTCACGGGCCCATGGGAAGCAAAGTCTACATGTATGAGAACACCCACTGTCATGGTAAGAAACGAAGACTCAGTCATACCTAGGAACACAAAGGTAGTAAAGAATACTAAAGTGCAGTGCAATCTCACTTTATAAGAGCTACTCCAGGTTAAGCCGTAACTATGGAAACATGTAGCCGAACAAATGCCAGAGGTAGCTAAACCATGTTCCCAGGTAGGTTCTCATAGAACAGTGCCAGAAATTCCTCTAGACAAGATAGGAGATATGAGGGAAGGTGAAGAAGGAAACACCTATCTTCCCATCACCCATCAAGGATACACAACCAAGGCAATTCTCGACTCAGGTGTAGGAGTTGCAATTGCTACCACTTCCCTTTGGAAGCGATGGGGCAAGCCAGCACTCAGGCCCACCGGATGAAATTGCAGATGGCCGATGGTCACATTGAGAGACCCTTAGGACTGCTTGAAGGAATAACTCTCACTACATGTGGTGTAGAGTTTGAGTGCACATTTGCTATCTGTGATTTTAGCAAGAACCATGCCTATGAGATGATTTTGGGAAGACCATTTATGCGACAGTTACAAGTGGTATAGGATTGGGGAACCAATTCCTTGTACCTGCAACACTTAGGTGTCACGACCAAGGTTAATCTCAAAGATTACTCTCATAGAGATGTCCCTCCTATTCAATGGAATCCCATCCATAGAGCCAAGGATGACACGGAGTCAGTGCATTCCATAGGATCAGGATCCTCATGGATGCATGAAGACACCCACTTAGGGATGTGCAAAGTGGCAGTAGAAGAAGAGAAGAGAGAAGAAGCCAGAGAGGTAGGTGCGAAGGAAACCCATAGATCGATTCAAGACCCAGCCTATGAGCCTGTAGTATTTCCTGATGAAGAATTTGAACCTCACGGCTGGGTAGAAATTTTAGCAACAATGGATGTAGCCATCAATGAGGAACAATGGACACCCCACTGTGATGAGGATGGCTATGAAATTTCAGTCTTTTCCATAGAGCCAATCATGGGAGATTCGGTTCTAGAAGAATGTGAACCTAGCCCTGATGCATTTGAGAATGCAATTGACTCCGATCTAGAGTCAATCATTATGGACCCACCTTTTGCATCAGATGAAGAATACTTCTATGAAGTACAAGTTCACCCTCAGAGACATGAGGAGTTCACAACTGATGTGAGATTAACCGCACAAGTGGCTGCCAAGAGTGAAGGCAAGAAGAGGAAGAAGATAGAAGTCACATGGGAAGAGGAAGAATCTTTGTTTGAGGTCCGTGAAAATTTTAAGAAGTATGAAATAGATGATAGGAGAGTCATGGTAAGAATGCCTAAACGTGAGGCACAATCAGGAGAGGCCTATGATAACAAAGAAACCACCAAGAAAATAGTGGTAGCCTTAGAAGAAGGAGAAGAGAGATGTACTTACATAGGACATGACCTGACGGAAGAAGAAGAGCAAGAGTTGATTGCCTTGCTAAGATAATACAGAGATGTATTCGCTTGGAGCTACAAGGACCTGAAAGGTGTAGACCCTGACATATGCTCACACACCATTCCCATGACTGCAGATGCCAAACCATCCAAGCAGAAGCCATACACTTATAACGATAACTACGCTGCTAAGATCAAGGAGGAGATAGATCCCTTGGTCGAAGTTGGATTCATTTATGAAATTGAGCACACTGAGTTGGTATCCCCCATTGTAGTGGTGCCCAAGAAGAACGGAAAGCTACGTGTATGTATTAACTTGAAGAAGGTTAATGCAGCCACTATTCGAGATAACTATCCGCTTCCTATCACTGAGCACCTTTTAGAAAGAGTAGCAGGCAAGGAAGTGTACAACTTCCTTGATGGATTCTTGGGCTACAATCAGGTAGCCATTGCCCCAGAAGATCAGCATAAGACAGCTTTTGCCACAGAGTGGGGCATATTTGCCTTCCGAGTAATGCCATTTGGTCTTACCAATGCTCCTGCAACCTTCCAGAGATTGATGTGCCATGTATTTAAAGAGTTCTTGAGGAAGAACTTAGAGAACTATGTGGATGATCTTTGTGCTCATTCCAACATTAGACAAACCCATATCCCTGAACTTAGACAAATCTTTGACAAATGTCGAGAGTATCAAGTCTACCTGAACCCAGAAAAGTGTGTTTTCATGGTCAGGCAAGGCAAGATTCTAGGACACATAGTGTCAAAGAATGGAATATCCACTGATGAAGAGAAAGTAAGAGCCATAGCAGAGTCACCTAGGCCAAAGAATGTCAACAAAGTACAAGCTTTCATGGGGCATTGTGGTTATTACCGACGCTTTATACACATGTACACCATCATTGCCAAGCCTCTGTACGGACTTTTGACTAACTTTGAGTGGACTGATGAATGTGAAAACTCTTTCAACGAGCTCAAAAGAAGACTGTGTTCAACACCAATCTTGACCACACCAGATTGGAATAAGCCATTTCATGTTCATGTAGATGCATCCAATTATGCTATTGGATGTGTACTCGCACAACCTACTGGTGAAGGTAATATGGATCTTCCAATTGCCTATGCTAGTAGACAGTTAAATGAAGCTGAACGGAATTATACCACTACTGAGAGAGAAGGATTAGGCATGGTATATGCAGTTAAAAAGTTTAGACACTATTTGCTTGCAAACAAGTTTAAATTTTTTACTGATCATCAAGCACTGTTATACTTGGTAAACAAGCCATGCAATACAGGCAGATTAGTAAGATGGTTCCACTTACTGATGGAATATGACTTTGAGGTTGTGGTGAGGAAAGGGAAGACTCATTTGAGAGAGGACCACCTCTCAAGACTCACATCTGGAGAGGCCCCACAAGGAGTATCAAATGACCTTCCTGATGCTTACTTATTTAATTTGGAAGTTGTACCTCAATGGGCTAAGCCATTAGTGCCAGTATTGACATATGGGCCTAAACATCTAGTCATAAACACTCAAGATAGGGAGATAGTAAAAGCCCAAAAATACCAGATCATGGCAGGAAGTATGTACAAGCATACAGATCAAGGGATCCTAGCTTGTTGTGTGGAAGAGGACGAGTACGCAAAATGGTTGCAATTAGCATACGTAGGTGCATTAGAGCAACACTACTCAAAGCAGCAAACACTACAGACACTAAGGAGACTTGGAGTGCATTGGCCTACTATGGAAGCTGATGTCCATAAATTGTGCAAGGAATGTCCTATCTGTTGCACTAAACCCCCCATGGATCATGCCACTCTTTATCAAGTGTCCATAGTACCAGATTGGAGTGAACCACTAGTAGCCTTCTTGAGGATGAAAACATTCCCTCAAGATATGACCGTGACGAGGCAAAGAAGTTTAGAACAAGAAGCCCTAGACTACTCACTTATTGGTGATAATTTATACAAGCGTGGTAGAGATGGTTACCTGAGGCTATGTGTCCATGAGAGCGAGTATCTTAAGATCTTGGAAACTACTCACCAAGGTGTAGCAGGAGGACATTTTGGACCAGATCGAGTGATCAAGGCTATACTATTTGCAGGTCTTTGGTGGCCAACACTTCACATGGATGCACATGCCTATGTGAAGAGGTGCAATGTGTGTCATCGAACTCAGTATCCTATCCGTAAGGATGAGATGCCATTGAAACCTATGATGGGTGGACGTGTATTCTCTAAGTGGGGAATAGACTTTGTTGGTCCGATTAATCCCCCAACTAAGGGTTCACATGCTGGGATGCAATGGCAGCATTGGTTTCCCCAAATTCTGAGCCAATCATGAGATATAGAAATCACATGGAATTTGAGGTCCAGGGTGGTTTGCTTGTCCATGACATCACCTCCCCCTCAAGCGATGATTTCCATGAGGAGCGGTCATGATCTCTATTCTCGGCATCATTGGATTTCTCTTACGAAATTATCGAGCCTTGATTGGTGCTCTATGAAGGTTCTCTGTAGGTTCCCAAGTGTGATCACTGATGTCATACCCTTTCCAATGAACAAGATACTCCAATCTTACTCGAGATATTCTTGAATCTAGGACATGCTCGACCTCGAATTCTTCATGATCATCAATCTCAATAGGTGCCAAAGGACTTGGTCTCTCCCCCCTCAATGGTGAAATGTGATATGGTTCCAACAAGGACACATGGAAAACTGGATGTATTCTCATTGTACTTGGTAGCTGGAGCTGGAAGGTGACTAGATTAATCTTGGACAAGATGGTGAACGAACCAAATGTTTGATGATCTAGCTTTGCACAAGGCCTTGAAGTTTGCAAATTGTTTCTCACTAACCATACTTTATCCTCAATTTGATATGTTGGATTTTGAACACGATGTTGATCAGCTTAGTACTTATATAATTCTTGAGCTTTATGGACCTCTTCCCTGAGTTCTTCATGAATGTCCATCAGAATTGGGCCTTGTCTCTGGCACCTGGGTTCTTGACATGATTTGAGAGTTGTATATCCATTCTTGGATGTCCATAATTTGCAAAGAAGGGAGTTTGCTTAGTAGATGCATGAACACTATTGTTATAAGCAAAATCTGCAAAGGGTAACAACTCAAATCAATCATTTTGGCGATAGTTGCTAGTGCAACGGAGATATTGCTCTAGGACTTGATTCACCCGTTCTATTTGTCCATTAGTCTATGGATGATTTGTAGTAGATAGTTTAACTTGATCACCAAGGAGCTTGCAAAGACTATTCCAGAAGCTGGATATGAACTCTGGACCTCGATCACTAACAATATCATCAGGCAATCCATGAAGCCTAAAGATGTATCTGAGAAAAAGTCTAGCAGTGGCTGCTCCTGTGATTGTGTTGGTAGTTGGAATGAAGTGTGACATCTTTGTAAATCTATCCACAATAACAAGAATAGCATCATACTTAGGTAGATCTGTGATGAAATCCATAGACAATGAAGCCCATGGCCTTTTTGGAATAGGTAAAGCTTGCAAGAGGCCATGAGGTTTATGTTTGGGTACCTTAGATCTATTGCAAGTGTCAGAGGTTTGGATACATTCTTTGACTTCCTTCCACATTTGAGGCCACCAAAAATCCCTTGATATGAGTTCTATTGTTTCATTCACTCCAAAATTCCTGCTGCAAGGTTATGATGACATTGTTGAAGTACTTGGATCCTGGGCTTTCCTGGAGGGACATACAATAGTTTCTTATAGAGTAGTAATCCATCCTTTTCCTGTGGTAGATTCTCACGGATCAAACGATTCAAGGCTGAATCTTCATGATGGCTTGGAGATATAGCTGCTAACTAGAGATGCTCAGGCTTGAGTAATACACTCTCTTGTTGATCAAAGGCTTCTTCACCCTTCTTTGGTGCAAGGTAAGATTTTTGAACAAGGCATCTGACTGACATTGTTGGCGTTCCAGACGATATGTGATGAAAAAGTTGAATCTGGATAGAAATTTACTCCATCAAGATTGTCTTCTATTTGAAATGCGGGTGGTCATAAAATACTCTAGGTTCTTGTGATCTATATACACAATAACTTTATGAGCTGCTCCTTCTAAATGGTGATGCCAGGTATCAAACATGTCCACTATGGCAAGAAGTTCTTTATCATGAATCGCATAATTAATTTATGGAGGGGAAAATTTCCTTGAATGGATATGCAACTGGATGTAGGTATCCATCATCTCCATATTGGGAAAGAATTTCCCCTAGGGCAAAGTCTAATGCATCTGTTATGAACATGCAAGGTGATCTAGAATTAGAAAGTTGAGTAAGGAGGTTATAAACTTCTAGAGAATAGTCCCAAGGGAAGAAGGCAGGGGAGCCTATAAATAGAGGGCCAAGCCTCATTTGTTTTTCCTCGTGGATCTTCTTGGTGCATCTACTCTCCAGGTTACTGAGTGATTGGAGGCTATTGCAGTTTATGAAGTGAAGACAATTATTTGAAGAAGACTTGAAGTAAAGCTTGGACTGAAGACTGAAGAAAAGAGAAGTTCTGAAGACTTCCGAGACTTGAGGGCGACTTCTTGCATTGTAGTGAGGGGTCTAGTCCATATTCGGCCGATCCGCACTGTAGCGGCAGCATATATATTGTATCATCATACCGCACTATAGCGGTTTTATTGTACCACCGACCTGCACTATAGCAGGCATGTTTGAATCATTCAGATTTTATTGGAGGACTTCAGTTTCATTTCTGTCGTATCACTGAGGTTTGTATGCACAGCGATTTCGTGTTTTAGTTAGCCTGGTATCTGGACTTTCTTTCTCTTTCGACGCCTACGGTCTCACGTGTACACATGTTTGCTCGAGGGTAGGGGCCTTACGACGATCGCCACACACCAGAGAGTGAGAGGGCGAGGCGCCCAGTGCGCAGATGCCGCTCGTCGGACAGCAGGAAGAGCACACACCAAATCTGATCCAACCCCGCACCTGTTCTTCTCGTTCACCTGACCTCCTTCTTCCTGACACCTAAACCCGACGTGAAGCGAGGCGGTTGCCCGGTGATCCTCGAAGCGTCACCCACTCCTTGAGAAGACAGACAGGAACCTCGACGCCAAATCAGAAATTCCAGGTACTAGCATTTCAAGTTCGTTGAATTATTGCATTGTTCCACACACTTGAACAGAAAGATTGCTTTTGACTGGCTCACTTTGATCATCCACTTTTTGCATCAGTTTTGATCATACGAGTGTGCACTTTTCCATTGACGCATAGATTAAGAATCACTACCCATTTGGATGGGTGTTTACCCCGAAGTTTCCTTGGAGTGTATGTATACTTCCGTGAGTAACTTAGTGCAACATGGAAAATTCTCTTGTTGAATGAAATCAAGTCATTTCATTATTAGTGTTTGTTTTGTTCAACAGGGAAGGGTTTTATTTAGGGAAAAAAACACTTTAACGCTTAAGACACTTAAGACTTAGTTACGCTAGAAGGTGCAAAATTAATTGGAGCAGGAGCAGCTACCATAGCCTTAGCAGGAGCAGCAGCAGGTATTGGAAACGTATCTAGTTCTTTGACAAGCCCTGTGGCATGAAATCTATCATTAGCCAAATAATTATTCGGTTATGTTACTCCAGGCTTTGCCTTAACAGAAGCTATTGCCCTGTTTGCTTTGACGGCCCTTTGGGTGGGGGTTTGAGCATTTTTTGAATGAATGACTGTTTTCGCGACTAATTAGCAAAATGGATTTGTAAACCAGATAGAATCATTATTCACTGGAATGGGATGAGTAACTAATCTATGTAATTCTTCTGGGAGAATAGAATCCACCACAAATGCAATAAGTATTCATGATCAATTAGCTTCAAATATAGCGTAGAAATCTCTACACTTCTTAGCTTAGATCATAAGAAGAGGGAAATTAAAATGAACAAAATGATCGAAGAATAGTTTAGGAAATATGAAGAGCGAATTAAAGAAATAGAAACTAACAATAAGTGCAATATCTTGTTGGAGACTTCTTAATCTCCAAAGGTTTGATCTATACTGATCTAAGAACACTTCTATATCAGTTATGGATCAAACTTTACACAAATATTGTCTTCATTTATCAAAATTTTCACTAGCACTTCTCTGAGTGAAGAAATTCCTTCTTCAGAAAGTCTACTTCAGAAATTGACTTCAATACCTGCACATATCTTCAGATTTCTTCAAACCAATGATGCACATATCTCCACACTACCTTTGCGCAATCATATCAACCATTATTTCTTCAAAAGAATCCTTAAAACTTTAATTTGATCCTTAAGATCAAAGGTATGTCAAAAACTATCTTCCAGAAATGGCGACTTTGACATGGTCAACTTCTTAAGTTGATTTCTCACAGCACAGATCCCCTTTTGCTAAATGCTTTTAGCCATAGCTTCCTTACCTTCTAACTTAGATTTTGAATGCTTAGTCATTAAAAACTTTACACTATGCACTGAGATCTAAGCAAAACATTGACACGGAAAAGTGCACGACTCTGAGAAGTCTATCTGCAGATTCTACATACAAATGTTCCTATTGATCATACTCATAGTAGAAAAGGAATTCGATCATAAAGTTCTGAACATAGCTTCATTAGCTTCCACATTAGATGTGTACAAAAGGATTTCTGATCCACATGATCAGACTGAGAGAAATCTATGAAATACCTCTCGCTATTTTTGAAGATGACTCTCTTCACATCTATCTCTATGACACTTGTGTTGGGAGAAATGGTTGGATACACCTAGAAGATTGAGTTGGTACTGCTAGACCTGCTTTCTACCAGCCCTCCTTGCTTCAGAGTTGATTAGTACACTTCCTTAGCTTCCAAATGACACTAAGAGATCATATATGTACTTTGCAAATGATGTGTGTAATGACCAAATCAAAACAGACTACTTGATACTTCACAAATCTAAGAAAACTTGCTATTTTAGTATTGACATCTGCTCAGAGTTTTGCTCAGTGTAACCAACACACTTACAATTGGAACAATTCCTCCTAGAGTTATTCAACTAGCTTACCAAGCTACCATTTGCAAGTGGAATCACTCAAATTGATAATCTATGCACTGAGAAATAAGTTTAGCAAAATTAGAGTCACCCCCGACTTTTTAGGAGATGTGCAGAGAGATACCAGAGACCACTTCGAGCGAGATTTCTCCGAGATGGCTGATCCAATGACCTTCAAATTCTGTAAGCATGTAGTATGCTTGGAGCTGGTTCCAACAAGCTTTGAATCACTTGATTTGGTTCAGTAGGCACTGAGATATGCCTCTTGAAAGTTGACAGACTTGGAGAAGATAACTCAGAAAAACATAGAGTTGAAAAGTATGAATGTATCTATTGATTGATGTAATTGTACAATCTCATTAGCATGATAAGCATAGCTAAATGAGGTATTGTGGTGTAGGCTAAGATGTAGCACTCACACACACAGAGATACAATGGTAAAGTGCCTCGGGAAATGAGCTGAAGTGAGGATCACACTCGCGACTTCTTCTTTGATCTTTTATAGAGGTTGAGTGATCATTTGAATTTTGAAATTCAAATCCAAGGCTCCCTAGAATATCTCCTCTAAAAGTAGGGAGATATTCTCTCCATTAAGTCCTCTGAATTTCCACGACTAATCAAGTAGGTGTACTCATACATCTGCTAAGTCATTTTAGACTTTTACAAGAGTAAAGAAGTAGGAACTTATAAGCATAAGTTCACATGGTCCTTTCTTCAAATGAATTAAGCTTTCAAGGTTTCAAAACAAGTTTCCAAAGTTCCAAGCCAAGTGTGATGGCTTGAATTGCATCAACAGCTCCCCCTCAAGCCAGACACTTTGGCTTAAGTCTTCATCTTCAATCTTCAATCACATCCTGTAATCCAATCATGGATTTGAATCTGCACAACTTACTTCCATCCAGAGCTTTAGTAAGTAAATCTGCACATTGCATATTAGTGGACACATAAGTCAATTGAATGTCTTTGCTTAGCAACTTTTCTCTCACATAGTGGTAATGAACTTCTATGTGTTTTGTCCTCGCATGATATATTGGATTAGTTGCAAGGTGAAGAGAGCTTGTGTTATCTCCAAAGATGATTGGAGGTCTAGTACATAGACCTAAATCTGTATACAAAAGCTTTAACCAAATAGCTTCTTGAGTGGCATTGGCTAGCCCTCTATACTCTGCTTCAGTGGATGATAATGCCACTGTTGGTTGCTTCTTGGCTGACCAAGAAATAGGTTTGTCACATGCAAAACATATGTATCCTGATGTGCTCCTCCTATCATCCTTGCATCCTGCCCAATCTGCATCTAAATATACTTTAATGTCAATATCTGATGTATAAGGAAAGTACAAACCATGGTTTAGAATTCCCTTTAGATACTTCAAGATCTTCTTTGCTGCCTCTAGGTGAGGTACTCTTGGTTTGTGCATGAATTGACTTAGCACACTAACTCCATATGCTATGTCAATTCTTGTCAAGGTAGCATAATTCAAACTACCTACCATATTTTGATATCCTGTAATGTCTTGGACTTCATCCCCTTCATGAGCACTTAGCTTTAGGTTGACCTCCATTGGAGTGCTTGAGACTTTAGCTTCCTGCAAATTAAACTTCTTGACCATATCCTGTACATACTTCTTTTGAGTAATATATATACCTGAATTAGTATAAACTAATTCAAGACCTAAGAAGTACTTCAATAATCCAAGATCATTGATCTTGAACTCCTTCATCATCTGATTCTTTATGCTTCTGAGTCCATTGACATCATTTCCTATAATGATGATGTCATCAACATAAACACACAAGTATATTACCTCTGTACTACTCCTTTTTATAAAGAGAGAAGTGTCTGCTTTACTCATCACAAATCCTTGGTCTTGGAGGTATGTTGTCAACCTGTAATTCCATGCTCTAGGTGCCTGCTTCAATCCATATAGAGCCTTCTTCAATTTACAAACATAATTTACCTTCTTGTGATCTTCATAGCCAGGTGGTTGTGACATGTAGACTTCTTCAGATATCCATCCATTTAAGAAAGCATTCTTGACATCTAGTTGGTACATGTTCCAATTCTTGGATGCAGCTACACTCACTAGTACTCTGATTGTTGGCATCTTAGCCACAGGTGAAAATGTCTCCTCATAATCAATGCCTTGGGTTTGTGCAAAACCCTTGGCTACCAACCTAGCTTTGTACCTGTTGATTGCACCATCAGAGTTCCTCTTTAGTTTGTAGATCCATCTGGATCCTATCACTTTCATAGAGTCCTTCTTGGGTACCAAGTCCCATGTGTCACTCTCCTTGAGAGCTTCTATTTCTTCATCCATAGCACCTTTCCATTCTCGTTTGGTGATTGCCTCTTCATATGAACCTGGTTCTTCACTTAACAAGTCCTTTGCAAGATAAATTGAATGCTTAGTTACAAGAGATGTATCATACCCATATCTGATAGGCTTCTTACTTTCTCTCTGAGATCTCCTCATTGCTTGATTTGAAGATTCTGGTATATCCTCAAGCTTCTTCATCTTCATCTTTCCTCTGGACTTCCATGCCTTGAATTCTTCAAGATTGATTGTGTCATCATCTTCTGAACTTGAGTCTTCCTTCTGGATTGGTTCTTCCTTTGAGAGTTTTGGAAACTCCTCTTCCAAATCATAAGGTAGACTAACCTTCCTGCATTCATTCTCATACCATGAGTCATTCTCATCAAAGATGACATCTCTGCTTACCTTGAACCCTTTATTGGTTGGGTTGTAGAATCTGTACCCTTTTTGATTCAAATCATAACCAATGAAGATACATTTTTCAGCTTTAGGGTCCAGCTTTCCCCTTACTTGTGAGGGAATATGCACATATGCTACACAACCAAAGATTTTGCAATGATCCAAAGATGGTCTCTTACCATGCCAAGCTTCATATGGTGTCATGCCATCAAGAGACTTTGATGGCAACCTGTTTATGAGATAGGTGGCAGTAGATACACTCTCTGCCCAAAGATGATTTGGTAACTTCTTTTCATTAAGCATAGACCTGGCTGTTTCAACAATGAGCCTATTCCTTCTTTCAGCTACTCCATTTTGTTCAGGTGAGTACCTTGTGGTTATCTCCCTTTTGATGCCTCTTTCCTGCAAGAATTCTTCAAACTCATTTGAGAAGTATTCACCTCCTCCATCTGACCTTAGCCTCTTCAAGTTTCTTCCTGTTTGGTTCTCAACAAGTGCAAGGTATCTCTTGAAACAGTTAAACACTTCATCCTTATGCTTCATAAAGTATAAGACAGTCCATCTGCTATAATCATCAATAAAAGACACATAGTACCTTGAACCTGAAATGGAGGGATCCTTGCTAGGTCCCCAAACATCTGTGTGTACGAAGTCTAGGTAGTCTTCATGCATAAAGCCTTTCCTTGAATAGGGCAACCTGTGAGACTTACCATACTGACAAGCACCACACTTGTAAATCATGTGTTGCTTGGACACATTAGGTATCCCAAGCACACATTGATCCCTGCACATTTGCTTCAAAGTCCTTTCACCTATGTGGCCTAGCCTCTTGTGCCATATTTCTAACTCTGAAAGTGTTTGATCCTTGTAATTGTATAAAGCAATGTTTTTGGTGTCTTCTAGCTCAAAAGTAAATAATCTACCTGATTTTTCTCCCTTGGCTATCCTTTTGAATCCATGTTGATTGAACCTGACCAGCAAACCTTTCTCCACAATCTGACCAACACTCATTAAGTTTTTGGTAATGGTTGGTACATAAAGTACCCTGCTCAATAGGTTCTGGTTACCATCACAAGTTTTTACATTTCCAATCTTTATAATAGAATGTTTAGTATCATCACCTGTCTGTACCTGATGTTTGCCCTTGGGTTCTTCTAAATCAGAGAGTAGTCCTCCACATATGCTCCATGTTGATTGAACCTGACCTGCAGACCTTTCTCCACAATCTGACCAACACTCATTAAGTTTTTGGTAATGGTTGGTACATAAAGTACCCTGCTCAATAGGTTCTGGTTACCATCACAAGTTTTTACATTTCCAATCTTTATAACAGAATGTTTAGTATCATCACCTGTCTGTACCTGATGTTTGCCCTTGGGTTCTTCCAAATCAGAGAGTAGTGCCACATTACCAGCTACATGGTTAGAGCACCCTGAATCAATATAAAATAAATGATCATCATTTGTTCCTGCCTTGGAGGTCATATTCATGATCAATAGGGAGTCATCTTGCTCCTCTGTGTAGTTGTTGTAGTCTTTCCTATTTCTGAATCCTCCTTGGTAGTTACCATTATGGTTGTTGTTGTAGTTGTTGTTGTAATTATTGTTGTAGCCATTGTAGCCTTGGTGTTGGTTGAACCTGCCTCTACCTTGAGAGTATCCACCTCTTTGATAGCCTCTTCCTCTCTGATTCTTATAGTTTCTGTAGCACTCATCTGTGGTATGGTTAGATAATCCACAAATGTTGCATGGTGATGAGTTGTAGGGTCTCCTCCTACCTGACTTACCTCCTCTGCCTCTACCTCTTGAAGATCTACCTCTCCCTGCATAGTTAGCTTGGGAGGTAGAGCCTTCTTCTTCTTGCTTCTTCCCTTTACCTTTATCCTTAATCTTCTTATCAGTATATAGAGCAGAGGGGTTGTTACCTTTTGATTGATCTCCAGCCTTTGTAAACTTTGCTTCATGTGTGAATAGTTGGCCCATGAGAGTTGTGAGATCTGGGGTATGCATGTCCATGTAGAGATCCATTGCAGTGGTGAAGCTTTCCCACTTATCATTTGCCTTGAGTCCATTTGTTATTTGCCTTACTATTTGTTCCTCTTCAATCTCCTCTCCAATGCTTGCTAATTGGTCTGCCACATCTTTAATCTTGGTCACATACTCTGAGACTGATTGCTTGGGCTGCTTCCTAAGGGTTGTGAATTCAATCCATAGTTGATTCTTCCTGGCCCTTGTGTTGGAAGAGAAGTATGATGACAGGGTTTCCCAAGTCTCTTGGGAAGTCTTATAGTTCCTAATATGAGGTAAAAGGAAATTAGATATAGAGTTAAGAAGATAAGACCTTGCCAATGCATCTTTTGCACACCATGTGTTGAGCCTCTCTTGTTCATCCTTGGCGGGTAGTCCTCTTGCTTTGAATGAGGGCAATTCCTCATCTCCTGAGATGAATCCAAATAAGCTTCTTCCTTGTAGATAGGTCTTCGTCCTTAGAGACCAAGCTTGGTAATTGTTCCTATCCAATTTGTCAATGAATGAAGGAAAACCATCTCCCATGTTACCTTACTTGCTCTGATACCACTGTTCGGAGAAATGGTTGGATACACCTAGAAGATTGAGTTGGTACTGCTAGACCTGCTTTCTACCAGCCCTCCTTGCTTCAGAGTTGATTATTACACTTCCTTAGCTTCCAAATGACACCAAGAGATCATATATGTACTTTGCAAATGATGTGTGTAATGACCAAATCAAAACAGACTACTTGATACTTCACAAATCCAAGAAAACTTGCTATTTTAGTACTGACATCTGCTCAGAGTTTTGCTCAGTGTAACCAGCACACTTACAATTGGAACAATTCCTCCTAGAGTTATTCAATTAGCTTACCAAGCTACTATTTGCAAGTGGAATCACTCAAATTGATAATCTATGCACTGAGAAATAAGTTTAGCAAAATTAGAGTCACCCCCGACTTTTTAGGAGATGTGCAGAGAGATACCAAAGACCACTTCGAGCGAGATTTCTCCGAGATGGCTGATCCAATGACCTTCAAATTCTGTAAGCATGTAGTATGCTTGGAGCTGGTTCCAACAAGCTTTGAATCACTTGATTTGGTTCAGTAGGCACTGAGATATGCCTCTTGAAAGTTGACAGACTTGGAGAAGATAGCTCAGAAAAACATAGAGTTGAAAAGTATGAATGTATCTAGTGATTGATGTAATTGTACAATCTCATTAGCATGATAAGCATAGCTAAATGAGGTATTGTGGTGTAGGCTAAGATGTAGCACTCACACACACAGAGATACAATGGTAAAGTGCCTCGGGAAATGAGCTGAAGTGAGGATTACACTCGCGACTTTTTCTTTGATCTTTTATAGAGGTTGAGTGATCATTTGAATTTTGAAATTCAAATCCAAGGCTCCCTAGAGTATCTCCTCTAAAAGTAGGGAGATATTCTCTCCATTAAGTCCTCTGAATTTCCACGACTAATCAAGTAGGTGTACTCATACATATGCTAAGTCATTTTAGACTTTTACAAGAGTAAAGAAGTAGGAACTTATAAGCATAAGTTCACATGGTCCTTTCTTCAAATGAATTAAGCTTTCAAGGTTTCAAAACAAGTTTCCAAAGTTCCAAGCCAAGTGTGATGGCTTGAATTGCATCAACAACTTGTTCTCTAATGACTCTCCTACTTATTTCTTTACATCATTGACTTATATACATATGGTTTTAGACTTATCCCACATCTATTACATTACTCCTTATCATCCTAAGGAATATCTATACTCAAATTACAAGAATTTCCACCTGTAATGTACATATGTATACAAACTTCACTTCTCAGATCTCTTCACTTTCTCAAGTGTCTTTTTCCACTTCAATCTGATTTTAAACTTGCTTCAATCTCTTTGTAATCACCATTTTGTGATTGGTTTGTTCCAACATATCTGACACTATCCAGCTAATGGGTATAAGTATTAAAGATGTAAAAAATGAAATGGGTTCTGGGATTTCTGAATTGAAACATAAGGTTGATCAGTTTTCTAGCCAAGTTAAAGACCTACAAACTTTGAAATGTGACCATGAACATGTGGTAAAGGTCCAAGGAATATCTGCACAAAAAGAGTCATTAGGTCTTAGAAGAACCATGCCTAGAGTAATGAATAGGAAATCAAGTTGGGTTGAGAAGAGACCTATACGATGTTTTTGGTGCGATCAGTATGGACACATGTTTTGGGATTGTTTAGCATATGAGAGTGCATGCAGACATAGACTTCTAAGTGAGCATGAAGGAAAAATTTGCAAATACCAAGAACAATTACCTTTGCATTTGAATGTAGGAAAAGGTGGAATGAGAGAATATTTTGAGGAGACTAAAACGAGATCAATATCAATTCAAAAGATATGGAAACCAAAAAATCATAAAGATAATAGATCTAAGGAACAAAAGAGTATGACATCTTTTGAGATTCAAGAGAAACCAACTGAAGAAACAAAAAGTACACAAATAAAGGTTGAAAAATAAAAAATTGAGCAGATATTAAAAGAGCAAATAGAAATAGATCATAAAGGAGAGTCTGATAGAGAAATTCAAGAGAAATCAAAGAAAGATCAGGATGTATATGTATCATTTGATCCGAACCTTTTAACTAATGAGAATCTATTTGATCAAGAGAAAGTTGCGAAATTACAATCCCAATTAAACTTTGACAAACAAATTGAGCATGAAAAGAGTGAAGAAGAAATTCAAGAAGATACAAAATCTAATAAACGAGTTAACAAAGCCGAAAAATAGTTGCTTAACAATATTATCAAGCAAATCGAGGGGAGTGTAAAGAAAACTTCAAATACTTCTAAGAGTTTGAAGAAGAATAAGAGAGCTAGAAATCTAACTTTTCAAGATATATTTGCAAATCTTGAATGATGATTGAAGAAGAATCATAATGGAAAATGCATGAGAATGATCAAGAGCTATTGAATATTGATGAATGATGATGATAATGATAGTTGACCATGATTGATAAGTGATTCATAATGATTGATTTTGATGATGATTGATGTTTGATGAATGAGGGTGATTGATGATTCATGATGATAAATGATTGATGAATTATTAGTGTTTGATGATGATGATAAAAATGATGATGAAAGATGGTTTATGATGATTGATAATGATGATTAATGATGATGATTATGATGATGATGATGATGCTGGAGGATACTGATGACACTGAGCTGATGCTGATGAAGGATGATAGATCATGAACATGAAGAAAAGCTAGATCAATCAATGATGAAGATGGACTAGAATGATCAGGTGAAATGTTTCTGATTTGAGATCTATTTTCTTTTTGTTAAATCATATGCATTGCATTTATGTGTATGTAAAGATATGTACGAATTTATGAAAATCATGTAGAATGAAGATAGCAAAAATCTATTATGGGTTTGCATGAAGCATGAATGACTAGAAATTATATGAATGGAATCAATTAGTAGACTAGAGACTTTTGAGAGTGAAAGCTTGGGAATGTGATGGCATGCTTTGACTGAGTGCATGTATATGCTGATCGATTTGAACACTTAGTGAGTGAGATTCTTTGGGTCCTACTATTTATTTCTTGCGAGATCTTACCTCCATATAAATCATGATTTATGAAAAACCATCATAATCAAGCCAGCTTATATGTGTGTGCATGTTGTTAGTGTGCTATGATGGGCTAGTAGGCAGGTAGAACCACCTTGGTCGGGCGATCAAGGCCACGAGCCGTGGCTAGTTTCATCATAGGCCTGACCTATATGTTATCATGCGCCTGCATGGGTCGATAGGCGGGTGGAGTCACTCTGGCTGAGTGGTCAGAGCCACGAGATGACATCGATTTCATGTAGGGCCGATGTTGTGTATGTCGTGTGCTATGTCGGGTCGGCAGACAGGTGGGGTAAACTTGGCCGGGCGGACAAGTCCATGAGTCGCACCCGATTTTGAGATAGGCCGATTTGTGAGAATAAAAAGAAAAAGAAAAATGCTGAGCTGAGATGAAGTGGAAAATAAAAGAAAAGATAAAGAAAGAGAAAAAGAGAAATGAAAAAGAAAAAGAAAAGAAAAGATATCTGACGGAGAGTTGGATAGTAGGGAATAAATAGAGGAAACAAGGTATATTCTACAAATTGAGTTAGTAGAAACTTAGTATATGCTACTACTTAGAATGAGTTGCTAGATTTGAACTAGTTGAACAAACAGAAGATCTAGAATATGACCACTTGTCCGATTGCAGAAGAAGGAACATACTATGATGTTTGTGAAGCTTGAATCTACTTAATTTTCTAAAATTTGTACTAATCTTTATAGAAATTGCATGTATTCCATGAGATCATGCTTCAATTTTTGAAAAAGAAAAACAAAACATAAAAAGTAAAAAGAGTTTTCAAAAGAACCCTGATACGCTTCTGTTGGATTTTGCAGGTTGGCCCATCGAGACGATGTGCAGGTTTAGTGGGGGTGAATGTCGGGATGAAATCCCGTAGGGAAGTGTGCTTGATTTTTTTTCAAAGTTGATTGATTTTATGAGTTTTGTGTGGTGTTTTCACTGAGAAAGTGGTAAAAATTGTACATGTTTTGGCTGATTCAATTGACTGTGAGATGCAGAACCATGTGATTTCTGTAAATAGTCCATGAAACTAACTCTAGACCCATGGAAAACCTAGGTTGGACCCTTCAAAACCCTAGGATAGAACCTTAGTAATCCCATTTATCATAAGTCTAATCTTTGAATTTGATTGAATTTGTATATAGGTATGAAAGCAAACCTTAATTTAAGAAAAATAAAAAGAGAAAAAGAAAAAGACCCAAGAATAGAAAGAAGAAAATTGGAAAAATAAAAAGAGAAAAACCAGAAATAGAAATAAGAGGTGTGATTTTCCAAAAATAGCAAATGAACATGCAAGGTGATCTGGAATTAGAAAGTTGAGTAAGGAGGTTAGAAACTTCTAGAGAATAGTCCCAAGGGAAGAAGGCGGGGGAGCCTATAAATAGGGGGCCAAGCCTCATTTGTTTTTCCTCGTGGATCTTCTTGGTGCGTCTACTCTCCAGGTTACTGAGTGATTGGAGGCTATTGTGGTTTATGAAGTGAAGACAATTATTTGAAGAAGACTTGAAGTAAAGCTTGGACCGAAGATTGAAGAAAAGAGAAGTTATGAAGACTTCCGAGACTCGAGGGTGACTTCTTGCACTGTAGCGAGGGGTCTAGTCCATATTCGGCCAATCCGCACTGTAGCGGCGGAATATATATTGTATCATCATACCGCACTATAGCGGTTTTATTGTATCACCAACCTGCACTATAGCAGGCATGTTTGTATCATTCAGATTTTATTAGAGGACTTGAGTTTCATTTCTGTCGTATCATTGAGGTTTGTACACACAACGGTTTCGTGTTTTACTTAGCCTGGTATCTGGACTTTCTTTCTCTTTCGACACCTACGGTCTCATGCGTACGCACGTTTGCTCGAGGGTAGAGGCCTTACGACGATCGCCACACACTAGAGAGTGAGAGGGCGAGGCGCCCAGCGCGCAGATGCCGCTCCCCGGACAGCAGGAACGGCGCACACCAGAGGAGGCCTGATCCAATCCCGCACCTGTTCTTCCCGTTCACCTGACCTCCTTCTTCTCGACAGCGTGAATATAGAGATGTGTTCGCTTGGAGTTGCAAAGACTTGAAAGGAGTAGACCCGGATATATGCTCCCATAGAATCCCTATGAATCGAGATGCAAAGCCTATGAAACAAAAACCATACATGTACAATGATAACTACGCTGCTAAGATCAAAGAAGAAATAGATCATTTGATAGAAGCAGGATTCATTTACAAATTGAGCATACCAAATGGGTATCCCCCATTGTGGTTGTGCCTAAGAAGAATGGAAAATTGTGTGTGTGTATTAACCTTAAGAAAGTTAATGCCACCACGTTTAGATACAGTTATCCTCTTCCTATCATAGAACATTTATTGGAAAGAGTTGCGGTCAAGGAAGTGTATAACTTTCTTGATGTTTTCTCAAGCTATAATCAAGTAGCCATTGCTCCAGAAGATCAACACAAGATGGCTTTTGCCACAGAATGGAGCATATTTGCATTTGGCATAATGCCATTTGGGCTGACAAATGCACCGCCACTTTCCAGCAACTTATGTGTCATGTCTTTAAGGAATTCTTACGCAAGAATTTGGAAGTCTATGTTGATGATATATGTACTCATTTAAATATGAGACAGACTCATATCCCAGAACTAAGGCAAGTATTTGACAAATGTCAAGAATATCAGGTTTGTTTGAACCTAGAAAAATGTGTTTTCATGGTCAGACAAGGCAAAATTCTAGGACACATTGTGTCAAAGAATGGAATCTCTACGGATGAAGAAAAAGTGAAAGTAATTGCTGACCTACATAGACCAAATAACATAAAAGAGGTACATGAATTTATGGGTCATTGTGGTTATTACAGGTGATTCATACATATGTATGCAATCATAGCCAAGCCTTTGTACTCTCTTTTGACCAAGTTTGAATGGACAGATGAGTGTGAGAATTCATTCAATGAACTTAAACAACGTTTGTGCTCAGCACCAATATTAATAACCCTAGATTGGAGCAAGCCATTCCATGTACATGTGGATGCATCCAACTATGCCATTGGATGTGTGTTGGCACAACCCACGAATGAAGGCAATATAGATCTCCCCATATCTTATGCGAGCAAACAGTTGAATGCAGTAGAAAGAAATTACACCACTACAGAATGAGAAGGATTAGGAATGATCTATGCAATAAAGAAATTCAAGCATTATTTGTTGGCAAATAAGTTCAAGTTCTTCACGGATCACCAAGCATTATTGTACTTAGTCAATAAGTTGTGTAACACAAGATGACTGATACATTGGTTTCTATTACTCATGGAGTACGACTTTGAAGTAGTAGTCAGGAAAGGAAAAACCCATCTTAGAGCTGACCATCTCTCAAGATTAACCACACGAGAAGCTCCTCAAGGAATAGTAGATGAATTACCCGACGTATACTTGTTTGACCTTGAGATAGTACCAGAATGAGCTAAGCCGATTGTCCCTATTCTCACATACGGACCCAAGAATCCTAGGATAAGGATCAAAGAAGGAGAGATTACCGAGTCTCAAAGATATCAAATAATAGCAGGAAGTATATATAAACAGGATAATCAAAAGATTCTTGCTTGTTGTGTAGATGAATCAGAATATGCGAATTGGTTGCAATTAGCACATGTAGGTGCATTAAGGCAACATCATTCAAAACATATGGACCTATGATCATTAACAGACTCTCGACAAGTGGAGCAGTACAATTAGCCACCGTAGAAGGAGACATAATGACTAATTACATTAGTGGCTGTAGATTCAAGCTTTATCAGGAACCTCTTACTGAAGATATGCTTAGACGACTCACGTTGGCAAAGAAGCATAAGGAGGAAGCAAAGAGAATACGCCCGAAAGCTCAGGTAGAAGCTATAGAATGCATTAAGTGCATGAAGCTAAGAAGACAAGGACTAGGGAGAGAACATTATACCCATCTGGAAACAACACCTAGATACCCCATGGCCATGTGTCAAGCAAAGTCAATTACTCATCCTAGCATAGTGGATAGGAGACCATTCATTACAGTTCGGCTAGAGCACAACAACCCTTGCCAAGAGCTCACGGCTTTAATTGATTCAGGTGTTGTGACTAGTGCGATTAGATGGTCCCACTATAAGGACTCAGGAATAGAAATGCGGCCAATTGAGGCATACCTCATAGGGCTAGAAGGCATGGAAACCCCTTACATGGGTGAGGTGGACCTTCTTATCCTCATACACGACATGACCATGACAGTGAAGCTAGTATTGTGCCATGATGATGACCTGATAGAACCCCTAATCCTGGGCCAAGATTGGCTATACGATCACTCAATGGACCTAAATCTTAGACAAGGCTCCTTGCAGATTGGAACCTTAGATCAGCAATGAGTGATACCACTTGACTTCCCTCACAACACTCCGCTTGAAGTATGTAACCCTAACCATATGAACTTCATGTGAAGGAGGACCAAAAGATCTTTGGCCAGATAAGTCATATTAAGTCTACACCAACCCATGCGGGCTCAGTGATAGACAATTGCCCTTTAGAAGAATGTTAACAGATTTTCCCCTCGTCTTCTTGCAAACTAGAAGGGATCACCACCCAACAATTGGGTCACGTGGGTTGCATCAGCGGTCAGGTGGACTGCATCAGTGGACCAATGGGTGCAACACCCTGAGGTGCCCATCCTTCCACACTTATTGCGGATTGGCCTAGATTTATGGTACAAAGTGTTGCACTTCCTAATGGGCAAGTTTTGCAAGTGTTGGACCTCCCTTCTTTTCCAAAGCAGAGTGTCCATCTGACCTCTCAACCCCAACCACAGAGGAGTTACCCATGATAGAGGAACCCAGACCGACGACCACACTAGATGACACAAAACAAGTAGCAATATCAACATCACAAAGCAAGCAACATGAAACAAGTATGGGTGCCAAAAGGATAGAAAGCACTGATATATTTCAACAATGCAGACAATGACAAGATGAAGTTTCAGCAGAATCAGAGGCAATTTTCAACATCTCCTCTACCTTCTTCAACTTCAATGAAGCTTCGACAGATTTGGATCGTCAAGAAGTACCTAACGAAATGACCCACACCCACGCAGATATGGGTACCCAAACAGTGTATTATAGCTCAACACTCAAGCCATGTAATGTATACCCCTCAAAAATATCTTCACCCATCGACACCACAATATCCAATATCACCTTTGTCCCTCAGCAGAAGCATACCATCCACTAAGCAACCCTTAGGAGATGGATACCGAAATGTATCCAAAAGCCCTCTCATGACCAATTGTATAACATTAACCCCATCCCAAACAACCAACTCCCTTGTAATAATTCTATCACAACTGAACTTTGTATAGACTCAACCACACTAACCCACCAACACTTCTAATAACATCTCATCAAGCAATGTATGCACTATCGAAAGCATGTAGGTGTCTAGAGACTTGATTAGTTTTGCAAAAAAAAAAGCATTGCATAAACCATCTCACAACACTTGGCTACAAGGGTTACACATCGGTTATGGAAAGGGATTGCCATCTCACTTTAATGGGATAATGATTAATTTCCATACTAATGTGCTAATCTTTTGTAGCAGATCTTCTCCGCATTTGATTCCATCATCCTACAGACAGAAAGACCATCTGAAGCTGGCCATAGTGTACCTGTGGTCAATTTTGGCAAATTACTAGCTAAGCCACATCCTACATCACAACCACCTGAATTTCAAGGATTCTCAGGACCTATGCCGATTGATGACCCTCCTAGGGGATACACCGAAAGAGTTCACCAAAATTCCCATTGGTTTCAAGGTTTAACATGAACTTTCACGGATGCAGACTTCATTTTCAATGCCACACTGGCCTTTGACATTGTTAAGTGGGGCAAGTATCAACTTTTCTCTAGAGAATTTGAAGCGCTCCAAAATACAGAAGAGTTAAAGCACGTTTGGGCTCGAGCAGGTTTCATGGAATACTTCAGTGACCAATTACCCAAACCGGATTTTTATAGATGCGACTACTTGGTGACCACACTTACAGCCTTCGAGAATAAGGACTTGTCAGGCACTTTCATTTTGCCGTCTTTGGTAAATGACCCCCCATTCAAGAAGTTCTATCTTTCAAAAGACCTCATCCGAGCAGCAATTAAGATCCACGGAACTCACACTCCAACAGAGCGTGAAAGACTTTTTCCAGAGTCGATAAAGTGTGGTGATGTCATGAAATGGGAAGACATTTCGGCCATTACACCTGAATTATCTAAATCGTTACGTATATTTATGCAACATTTTGCATTCTCGACTCAGGATCGTTTCACTATGCCTCACAAGCATATTTGGTTTGGATTATATTTAGCATGTATTGGGCCCCAAACCATAGATCTTGCAAGTTGGATCATTGATCAATTGTATTTAGCTTAGTAGAGATGGGAAAGGAAAAAAGTCATCCATGGATGTTGCACTCTTACTCTAATTGTTTATATGTGTTTGGCATATGATTTTCCTATAGAACACATAATGACAAGTGAAGAATTGAAGGCATTCAAAGGAACGGCCAAGAAAGCCAGAAAAGCTAGCAAGGGATGGGCAGGCAAGTGCATGTGCGGATCTATCCCATGTTTGCAAGTTCGAGAGTCCCCGTCACCTTAGCCATCTCCAGAACAGTCACCTATGGAACCCTGTGCACCTATACAACCCATACGCATACGCTTGTGACGACCGATTATCACAGAAGGTACTACTAGCGTTGTTACCTCTCAAGCAACCACAGTTCAGGAACCCACCACTATAGCAGCAGAAATTCCCACCTCCATGGGTGCGAAAGCATTTACTTTTCCTATACCCAACTTGAAAACTGAACCAATGAATACCACTTTTGATTTTGAAATGCAGGATGCTTTCTCAAGTGAATTTCAATTTCCAGAAGGACAATTTTTCTCAGAGGAGTATGAATGCCCAAGTTACCCTACCACACCCCTTGATCAACCACAAGAGCAAGTAGTCCCCAGCTCCGAAGAAGAGAGGGTAGAAACTGACGATGAGACGGAGATGATGAAGCCAATCAGGGTAGCCATGACTCTCAAGAGAATGTGCAGACTGATGAACAAGAACAACACACTGAAACTCAAGGTGACACAAGTACTTACGAAGACGAAACATTTGAAGCTACTACCTACACTTTGGCAATTAAGAAATTATATCGAACTATGCAAGCAGTTTGTGCATGCAAAAAACTCTTAGAAGAAGAAAGTCAAGCGACTGTAGAACAAGAACTCGCTACGGGAGGCTTCGAAGAAGCTTACATTCAGGGTTTCAGAGAATTGGTTAAATGAGTCGGAACTAATGAAGCATTACGCTATTTGCAGAGGAAACCACTTCCAAAGTTCGACCCGCGACGAATCAGTTTGCTCTCAAAACCGGGTCAGTATATTCACATACCAACGGATGCCCAATCCTCACACTAGGTCAGAGAAGCATAAATCCTTCCAGAAAACCCTATTGAAGAAGCAACCATCATGATTGATTCCCCGCCTCACCCTTCTACTATAAATACCACTACTGTTGTCGAAGTATCCACTACACCACCTGCACCTCTTTCACCTCCTACCCCTCTAGTCTCTCCTGTACTCCTACCCCTCTAGTCTCTCCTGTACACCCTACCTCTCCCAGACCATCCATGTCCGTTGATAATGCAATAGCAAAAGCCTTTGTTGCCTCAATTCCTCTCACCCTTTTTGCATGCACACCACCTAGCCTTCCTCCTAGGACTTCCACCCTTCCATCCATTCCATTTCTTACTCCATCCTTTCCTTATTTCCCCACTCCTCCCAGACCCCTATTCCCATTTCCCCCTCCCATGACCTTCTCACCCGTCTCACCTCCCCGCCCCACTGCATTCCCGCTCTCCTCCCCTCTCCACAAAGCAACACAAGAAACCCCATCTGTAAATTATTCTGCAACTTTTATAAATCCGGTATTCATGCCCACTCACGCACCAGCTATCACTCCACTCTTCACAGTCACTGCACTTGACACAATATCTAGTGACATGGACATATCACCACCCACTTCATCTCATCCATTTCACCACAACATCTAGACACATCACAATTCTCCATAGTCACCACTGCATCCACTTTCCCATCCCCATTTCCCCTTCCCCTTGCATCAACACACACAACATCTTCACTCACTCCGCCATTAATATTTTCACCCACAATCAACATCGCATTCGTCAAATGTTTTCATGCATAACACAAGTTAGAGACGAATTCGCATCTCTAGGCACCAGCTACCAGTTGCTACAACAAACAACCATAGAGTTAGAGGTGCAACTAAACTCATTATCAATCGAGAACGCCTCCCTTAACACACGATACCAAGAGCTACGCCAGGTGTATCATACACTTGAATTAAAAAGTGAACAAAAGAAAAAGGGCTCAAACCATTTGAAATGCGACACTTACTCAAAACATGGGACTACTAAGACACCACCTAGCAGCAGCCAAAGAAGAGAATCAATGCTTGCAAGAACAAAAGAGAGAAAACCTCGAAGCCGCTTTAGATCAACTGGACAAACCTCTGAGTTCCAACCGTTTTAAAGTCGTTCCCTCTGAATCTATGAAGATACTATTGGAAGACCATGTCAGACTACTAGAAGACTATGACAGTATGAATGAGGCCGATATCAAAAATTTGTTAAGGGCTCAAACCATTTGAAATGCGACACTTACTCAAAACATGGGACTACTAAGACACCACCTAGCAGCAGCCAAAGAAGAGAATCAATGCTTGCAAGAACAAAAGAGAGAAAACCTCGAAGCCACTTTAGATCAACTGGACAAACCTCTGAGTTCCAGCCGTTTTAAAGTCGTTCCCTCTGAATCTATGAAGATACTATTGGAAGACCATGTCAGACTACTAGAAGACTATGACAGTATGAATGAGGCATATCAGAAGCTCAAAGAAGACCATAAAATGCTACAGTTGCAAGCACCTATACAACAAGCACCACCAGCTCCTGAGGCCACACCTCCAGAGATCATAGAGGAACTAAATGCTTTATGCGCTCATGTACTTACCCTTCAAGCGCAAATTATTGCCTTTTTTGAACCCTGTAGGCCTGATTCCCCACCCGAACTTCCACCGGAGGAAGAAAATATGTCTATCCCGGTGGAGGAAACATATGAAGAAGCCTACGAACCACAGCCCATCCCAGGAGGATGTGTCACGGTTGAAGGCCAAACCACCTTTGAACTCCCTACCCCCGCATGGATGAAGACTGTAGAAGAACTTGGATAGACCCACTCAACACGCGTGGAGGCTCAATTACATGCCATGGCTATGATAGAGGAACGCATTTTACAATCCCCTTACTTTGCTCACTTGGCCCCTCGAAGGTACATATCCGGCCATGAGCTGCAATATAAGCCATATTTCATGCTAATGGCAGAATACCAATTGGCGATCGAAAAGGAGACAAGCAAGAAACCCTCACGTGCAACTCAGTTTGAGCCTCATGACTTTCCACCAGAAACGCAGAGCGGAGAAATCTTTCAACCAACTTGGTGCCAGGAATTATCGCAATAATATCCAGAAATGATGAGCACATGGGTCAAGGCACCACTACATTTAAAGTATAGCCCATGTTGGGGACCGATCCCACGATGCCGCTCCTGGAAGGCCTTCGCAATCAAAGTGCTAAATAATAAGCAATGCCATGAGTGGCTTAATTACCCCTATTTCATGCCACCCCACGAACCAACCACAGTTGGCTACATGATGGCAATGATTCGCCACTGGTTCCCCCGCTTATGCCGCATGGACGATGTTGTTGTGCATATGACTATCAAAGTATTTGACATGATGCAACTGTTTTTAAAATCTTCCGTCGCGTCAAGGCACCACACGTTAACACCCTAGGATTCGAGCATGGTAATCAGGAATTAGCGTATGATATGAGCACAACACCATCGCTCCAGGTGTGCTATGCTTGGCACTATCGAATCAAGTATTTACCAGCATGCTATAAAATGACATTTGAAGAGATGTTTACTATCGGGTTTTGGGAGTACCATTCCGAGGTGTTCATAAGCAGGCCCACACACTACTCCAATTATTTGCCTATGAACAACTGGGGTAATCCATGCACTACAGACTCCCGCCACCAGAGGAACCTCAGCCCATAGATTGGGAAAAACTTGAAGCAGATCTTGCAAGAGGTATTCGCATTTCAGAACACACCCTCGCTCATGACCTGCTACAAAACTATATTCGACAGACCCCGCAACAAGGTTCTGTCGAGGACGGCAAAAGCGAGAGGGAGGGGGGTGTTGGCAGTAGCCAGAGGCATAGAGGACGAGGAAGTATGTGAAGGCGGATTACAATGAAGTATTGGGGAGCCAAGCTGATTGTTTTTTCAAAAGAAATATGTTTTATAATACTTTCCAAAACTCTCAACAGTGATTGTCATCACTCTTGTATCATATGTAACATAGAACAACCACTTTTGTAATTAGTAGCTCCATTTTGTGCAAGTCGAGGAGTCCTCGAGCTTGAGGAGCTAGGTAGAACAAGCCTAGAACTCAACAAGATCTCGTACTACGAGATTACAAGATGACAAGACAGAATGTCCAAGAACTAGACTAGACAAGACTGAAACAAGGAACAAGACAAGAACTAGAACTCAAACTTGGAGAGTACTTACTTGGCGGTCACGACTCCTTGAGCTCCCAAGACTGGTATTGGCAAGACTAATTATGAATGTGGCCAACCCTTCCATATATAGGTTTTCAAGGGCGGTTCCCAAGGGTAGTTGCAAGTTGATGATGTCATCAATGATATCAACAAATTGATGAGGACCTCAAAATGTCAGAATTTAGCAAATAGACAGATGATCTTAGGGTTTTGGCACGTTTTGGATGCAATGGAAGCATTGGTTTCTCCTAATTCTGAACCAATCAAGAGATATAGGATTCACATGGAATCTAAGGTTCAGGATGGTTTCCTTTGTCCATGACAAAATTTTAGGGGAGCACTAGATTATGCTCTCTGACTACAGTAGATAAGATTATAGAAATGTACTTCTGATTACAAGATCACCCACGTAGGGGAAACAATACAAAGATATGTAACTGATACACGAAGTCCCACAACCTGGGACTAATAGGTATGGATAACTGGACTACAGATGATATAGGAGATCCCACAACCCGGGATCGTAGGTAGGAAACAATATATCTCAGTTACACGAATTCCCTTTAGGGATATGAACTAGATACAAGAGTTAACTAGAAAGGATCTTGTACTATGAGATTACAATAGGACAAGAAAGGATGTCCATGATACAAGACTAGACAAGACTAGAACTTGACCCGGAACTTTAAAGTACTTACTTGGCAGCCACAACCCCTTGAGCTCCCAAGACTAGAATTGGCAATACTAAGAATGAATGTGGCCAACCCCTCCTTATATAGGTTTTCAAGGGTGGTTACCAAAGGTAGTTACAACCTAATGATGTCATCGACTATAAACAGGACCTCCGGGTGTTAGAATTCAGCAAATAGACAATCGATTACAGGGTTTTGGCACGTTCAGTAAGAAGATTGAGACAATCCCTTGATTGGTAACCACCTTCATGTGTTTGAGATGTACAATGTTTTCTAGGTTTTGCCAACTTCTACAGGACATTCATCAGAGATTACTCCAAGATAGTGTCACCTCTTATGAAGCTTACAAGGAACTCCAATTTCTCATGGACCGAAGAAGGAGGAAAAGCCTTTCAGACCTTGAAACCAGCATTCACTACTGCTCCAATTCTAGTTCATCCTGATTCTACTAAGCCCTTCTTCCTAGAGACAAATGCATTAGACTTTGCCCTACAGGCCATTCTTTCCCAATATAGAGATGATGGGCACCTACATCCAGTTGCATATCATTCGAGGAAATTTTTCCCTCCATAAATTAATTATGAAATTCATGATAAAGAACTTCTTACCATAGTGGACGCATTTGATACGTTGCATCACCATCTAGAAGGAGCAGCACATAAAGTTACTATGTATACAGATCACAAGAACCTAGAGTATTTTATGACCACCCGCATCCTCAATAGAAGGCAATTTTGATGGAGTAACTTTCTATCTAGATTTGATTTTGTCATCACATACTGTCTAGGATGTCAACAATGTCAGTCAGATGCCTTGTCTAAAAAATCTTACCTTGCACCAAAGAAGGGTGAAGAGGCCTTTGATCAACAAGAGAGTGTACTACTCAAGCCTGAGCATTACCAGTTAGTAGCTATCTCTTCAACCCATCATGAAGATTCAGCCTTGAATCATTTGATCCATGAAAATCTACCACAAGATGAATTGTTTTGTAATGTTAAGCAGAAAACTCAAGAAGGAAAAGTCCAAGAAGTAAATGAATTTCAGGAAAATGACGGATTACTATTCTATAAGAACCTATTGTATGTCCCTTCAAGAAAGCCCAGGATCCAAGTACTTCAGCAACGTCATGAAAACCTTGCAGCAGGACATTTTGGAGTAAATAAAACAGTAGAACTCATATCAAGGGATTTTGGTGGCCTCAAATGTGGAAGGAAGTCAAAGAATATATTCAAACATGTGACATTTGCAATAGATCTAAGGTACTGCGACATAAACCTCATGGCCTCTTGCAACCTTTACCTATTCCAAAAAGGCCATGGGCTTCATTGTCTATGGATTTCATCATAGATCTACCAAAGTCAGATAAGTATGATGCCATTCTTGTTATTGTGGATAGATTTACAAAGATGGTGCACTTCATCCAACTACAAAGGCAATCACAGGTGCAGCCACTACTAGACTTTTTCTCAGATACATCTTTAGTCTTTATAGATTGCTTGATGGTATTGTTAGTGATCGAGGTCCACAGTTCATATCTAGCTTTTGGAATAGTCTTTGCAAGCTCCTTGGTGTTCAACTTAAACTCTATAGCAAACCATCCACGGACTGATGGATAAACAGAATGGGTGAATCAAGTCCTAGAGCAATATCTCCATTGCAATAGCAACTATCACCAAAATGATTGGTTTGAGTTCTTACCCTTTGCAGAGTTTGCCTATAACTATAGTGTTCATGCATCTACTAAGCAAACTCCCTTCTTTGCAAACTATGGACAACATCCAAGGATGGATATACAACTCTCAAATCATGTCAAGAATCCAACTGCCAGAGACAAGGCCCAGTACCTGATGGACATTCACAAAGAACTCAAGGAAGAGATCCATAAAGCTCAAGAACAGTATAAGTTCTATGTAAATCAACATCATGTCCAGAATCCATCATATCAAATTTGGGATAAAGTATGGTTACTCAGAAACAATTTGCAAACTTCAAGGCCTTGTGCAAAGTTAGTTCATCAAAGATTTGGTCCATTTACCATCTTGGCCAAGGGGTAAAAGCATGTTAATGTGAACACTTTTTAGGAGTATTTATCACTTTTAAGCCCATCACTTTTTAGCTATTTCAAAAGCTTTTTAAATAGCTGAAAAATAAATTCATATAAATTTGCTAGGCATATGATCACTACTGATGTGGCGGCCTGCTAACTATCATGGCTGGAACATTGATAGTAAATGTCATTATTCCTCATGTACTCCAAAAGGTGGCGAGTCTATGGAGTTTGCACCAATGGAGCACAAAAGGTCCGCACGACTTTGTCAGTCACGAGAGAAAGCTGCCATCAACAAAGCTGTTCCATCAGATGACGAAGGTGAAACACAATCTCTGGGAATGATTATGAGCAGGTATGGGGTCTAGCATCCATGCATGCAATATTTAGGTGCTCGCAGGGCTAGGAGTAATTCCTATGGTTCTAATGTAAGAGCCGCTATTTTCGGCAAAGGATAGGCACCATCCGTTAAGAGTCCATCATTGAAGCGGAAGCAACCGACCAGGTAAGCTCCAAATCTGATATCAATCAGTGTGTCTAATACTATGTAATCTAATAAGCTAGTTTTGCAACTAGTTAAATGGAAAGTAGCACCTGGTACATAAAAAGGATTTTACATTCTTCTTCTATTACTTGCCATTTAACTAGCTGCAAAACTAGCTTCTATTACATTCTTCTTCTTCTATTACATAAAAAGGAATATACAAGAATGACCTAAAAAACAAGAATACAACAAGTGCAATTGTTGACCTAAGTACCAACTTAGGGACTTGTGGAGAAAGAGACTATACCTCAAAAGAAATATGTTTTATAATACTTTCCAAAACTCTCAACAGTGATTGTCATCACTCTTGTATCATATGTAACATAGAACAACCACTTTTGTAATTAGTAGCTCCATTTTGTGCAAGTCGAGGAGTCCTCGAGCTTGAGGAGCTAGGTAGAACAAGCCTAGAACTCAACAAGATCTCGTACTACGAGATTACAAGATGACAAGACAGAATGTCCAAGAACTAGACTAGACAAGACTGAAACAAGGAACAAGACAAGAAATAGAACTCAACCTTGGAGAGTACTTACTTGGCGGTCACGACTCCTTGAGCTCCCAAGACTGGTATTGGCAAGACTAATTATGAATGTGGCCAACCCTTCCATATATAGGTTTTCAAGGGCGGTTCCCAAGGGTAGTTGCAAGTTGATGATGTCATCAATGATATCAACAAATCGATGAGGACCTCAAAATGTCAGAATTTAGCAAATAGACAGATGATCTTAGGGTTTTGGCACGTTTTGGATGCAATGGAAGCATTGGTTTCTCCTAATTCTGAACCAATCAAGAGATATAGGATTCACATGGAATCTAAGGTTCAGGATGGTTTCCTTTGTCCATGACAAAATTTTAGGGGAGCACTAGATTATGCTCTCTGACTACAGTAGATAAGATTATAGAAATGTACTTCTGATTACAAGATCACCCACGTAGGGGAAACAATACAAAGATATGTAACTGATACACGAAGGCCCACAACCTGGGACTAATAGGTATGGATAACTGGACTACAGATGATATAGGAGATCCCACAACCCGGGATCGTAGGTAGGAAACAATATATCTCAGTTACACGAATTCCCTTTAGGGATATGAACTAGATACAAGAGTTAACTAGAAAGGATCTTGTACTATGAGATTACAATAGGACAAGAAAGGATGTCCATGATACAAGACTAGACAAGACTAGAACTTGAACCGGAACTTGAAAGTACTTACTTGGCAGCCACAACCCCTTGAGCTCCCAAGACTAGAATTGGCAATACTAAGAATGAATGTGGCCAACCCCTCCTTATATAGGTTTTCAAGGGTGGTTACCAAAGGTAGTTACAACCTAATGATGTCATCGACTATAAACAGGACCTCCGGGTGTTAGAATTCAGCAAATAGACAATCGATTACAGGGTTTTGGCACGTTCCGTAAGAAGATTGAGACAATCCCTTGATTGGTAACCACCTTCATGTGTTTGAGATGTACAATGTTTTCTAGGTTTTGCCAACTTCTACAGGACATTCATCAGAGATTACTCCAAGATAGTGTCACCTCTTATGAAGCTTACAAGGAACTCCAATTTCTCATGGACCGAAGAAGGAGGAAAAGCCTTTCAGACCTTGAAATCAGCATTCACTACTGCTCCAATTCTAGTTCATCCTGATTCTACTAAGCCCTTCTTCCTAGAGACAAATGCATTAGACTTTGCCCTACAGGCCATTCTTTCCCAATATAGAGATGATGGGCACCTACATCCAGTTGCATATCATTCGAGGAAATTTTTCCCTCCATAAATTAATTATGAAATTCATGATAAAGAACTTCTTACCATAGTGGACGCATTTGATACGTTGCATCACCATCTAGAAGGAGCAGCACATAAAGTTACTATGTATACAGATCACAAGAACCTAGAGTATTTTATGACCACCCGCATCCTCAATAGAAGGCAATTTTGATGGAGTAACTTTCTATCTAGATTTGATTTTGTCATCACATACTGTCTAGGATGTCAACAATGTCAGTCAGATGCCTTGTCTAAAAGATCTTACCTTGCACCAAAGAAGGGTGAAGAGGCCTTTGATCAACAAGAGAGTGTACTACTCAAGCCTGAGCATTACCAGTTAGTAGCTATCTCTTCAACCCATCATGAAGATTCAGCCTTGAATCATTTGATCCATGAAAATCTACCACAAGATGAATTGTTTTGTAATGTTAAGCAGAAAACTCAAGAAGGAAAAGTCCAAGAAGTAAATGAATTTCAGGAAAATGACGGATTACTATTCGATAAGAACCTATTGTATGTCCCTTCAAGAAAGCCCAGGATCCAAGTACTTCAGGAACGTCATGAAAACCTTGCAGCAGGACATTTTGGAGTAAATAAAACAGTAGAACTCATATCAAGGGATTTTGGTGGCCTCAAATGTGGAAGGAAGTCAAAGAATATATTCAAACATGTGACATTTGCAATAGATCTAAGGTACTGCGACATAAACCTCATGGCCTCTTGCAACCTTTACCTATTCCAAAAAGGCCATGGGCTTCATTGTCTATGGATTTCATCATAGATCTACCAAAGTCAGATAAGTATGATGCCATTCTTGTTATTGTGGATAGATTTACAAAGATGGTGCACTTCATCCAACTACAAAGGCAATCACAGGTGCAGCCACTACTAGACTTTTTCTCAGATACATCTTTAGTCTTTATAGATTGCTTGATGGTATTGTTAGTGATCGAGGTCCACAGTTCATATCTAGCTTTTGGAATAGTCTTTGCAAGCTCCTTGGTGTTCAACTTAAACTCTATAGCAAACCATCCACGGACTGATGGATAAACAGAATGGGTGAATCAAGTCCTAGAGCAATATCTCCATTGCAATAGCAACTATCACCAAAATGATTGGTTTGAGTTCTTACCCTTTGCAGAGTTTGCCTATAACTATAGTGTTCATGCATCTACTAAGCAAACTCCCTTCTTTGCAAACTATGGACAACATCCAAGGATGGATATACAACTCTCAAATCATGTCAAGAATCCAACTGCCAGAGACAAGGCCCAGTACCTGATGGACATTCACAAAGAACTCAAGGAAGAGATCCATAAAGCTCAAGAACAGTATAAGTTCTATGTAAATCAACATCATGTCCAGAATCCATCATATCAAATTTGGGATAAAGTATGGTTACTCAGAAACAATTTGCAAACTTCAAGGCCTTGTGCAAAGTTAGTTCATCAAAGATTTGGTCCATTTACCATCTTGGCCAAGGGGTAAAAGCATGTTAATGTGAACACTTTTTAGGAGTATTTATCGCTTTTAAGCCCATCACTTTTTAGCTATTTCAAAAGCTTTTTAAATAGCTGAAAAATAAATTCATATAAATTTGCTAGGCATATGATCACTACTGATGTGGCGGCCTGCTAACTATCATGGCTGGAACATTGATAGTAAATGTCATTATTCCTCATGTACTCCAAAAGGTGGCGAGTCTATGGAGTTTGCACCAATGGAGCACAAAAGGTCCGCACGACTTTGTCAGTCACGAGAGAAAGCTGCCATCAACAAAGCTGTTCCATCAGATGACGAAGGTGAAACACAATCTCTGGGAATGATTATGAGCAGGTATGGGGTCTAGCATCCATGCATGCAATATTTAGGTGCTCGCAGGGTTAGGAGTAATTCCTATGGTTCTAATGTAAGAGCCGCTATTTTCGGCAAAGGATAGGCACCATCCGTTAAGAGTCCATCATTGAAGCGAAAGCAACCGACCAGGTAAGCTCCAAATCTGATATCAATCAGTGTGTCTAATACTATGTAATCTAATAAGCTAGTTTTGCAACTAGTTAAATGGCAAGTAGCACCTGGTACATAAAAAGGATTTTACATTCTTCTTCTATTACTTGCCATTTAACTAGCTGCAAAACTAGCTTCTATTACATTCTTCTTCTTCTATTACATAAAAAGGAATATACAAGATTGACCTAAAAAACAAGAATACAACAAGTGCAATTGTTGACCTAAGTACCAACTTAGGGACTTGTGGAGAAAGAGACTATACCTCAATCCCCTTCAAGTGCATATAGTGGGGATTCACGCTTTTAAATATCAATCCGATGATATTTAAAAGAGACTATACCTCAATCCCCTTCAAGTGCATATAGTGGGGATTCACGCTTTTAAATATCAATCCGATGAGTATACAAACCTAGCCGAGTGTATGAGGACATGCAATCATGTGATGATCAATGCAAGTGAACTACTCAATGAGTGCAATAAAGGTAAAGACTAATCCAAACAAGCTTCAACTGTTGGTCATGGTGCCACGATACTTGGTGCAGCAGCCGTCAGTATTTTGGACTTTTCTCCCAGCTCCGAACTCCAAATATAGCAAATAGCATATGCGTTTCGAAGATCTCGAGAAGAGGCATCCAATGGCAATGGTTTCACTCAATTCTGACACTCCTCCTTCAAGTTATGAGCAAAATACTGAGTCGCGGGAAATACTTTCCTACACTCCAGCACTTCCTACACTTCGCACACACCTTAACTACAGCAAACAAACACTTTCATGGATAGACCACACTTCCTAGCACTCTTCCCAAGCAATACACATGCAAACAAGCTCACCAAGAAGAAGATACAGAGTGAAGAAGACACAAATTCGAATTTTCTATGCTCACTATTCTCACAATGGCAAAAAGTCCTTACAAAGAGTCACAAATTGACTTATATACTTGTGCCCTAAAAATGGTCCTTTCACACAAGAGACCGGCACTTTATTCACTAAAAGACTAAATTCCTACTATTTTACATGGGTAAGTCTCCAATCTTCTGTGGGGATGCATCTAGAGGACTCCTCTAGTGCCTTTACATCGGAAAATATATACAAGAATGGTTATGATACAAAAATATGATGTCCAAATCGGAAAAATCTTGGGGCCCGTCTTTTTCTCCGCTTTGTGCTCTCTTTAGCTCTGCAACACTCTCCCCCTCTTCGTCTCTGTCGTCCCTTGACAGGCTTTACTTCTTGTCTTCAGTTTGTTGTCTCGATCAGCACATGCATCCTTTGGTCCGTTCTGCCTGATTCTTGATCTTGCATTAGGTTTTAGAGGCGCTCTAATTTGTCCTAGTTTCACATATCAGACCTTGTTGTATTACTCAAAGCCTGTTAATTTGGATTGCCACGCACGCCATCAGTGCACATATGAGGATGTAGCTCGTAAGCCTTGATCTGAATCCTCTGTAACTCAAGAGGCTGACGCACCCTCATATGGAATACTTGTTGGCCCTGATTCCTCTCTGTACATTTTCTGGGCCTGATGCACTTGTTTTGCTTATTCTTTTCTTTTGTACGCCCGCAACCCTTGGAGTTTGATTGACTACCTGATAATCGTAGTCTAATTCACCTATAACCTCATTAATTCTGGGTTGCTGTATTAAGTCGGGTTACCACGCACGCCACCAGTGGAAGGTACGAAGGTAAGGTGCTACAGTCTTCGATCTGGACCTGCCAAAGATCAAGAGGTTGTAACACCCTTTTGGGGTGCGTCCTTTCCTTGGTGTGTGCACCCCTGCGCGGCTCTGTGCAGAGATGGGTGTTGCGCCCCTACGGGGCTTCTTGCAGAGATATATCTTCAGATATTTCTTTTTAGTGAAGCTGTTTCTTTTGTTGTCTTCTTCTTTTCTTTCTTTTACTTGATTCTCCCTCAACACTGCCCCCCTCCTGGACTTTGTCGTCCCCGACAGGCTTTGATGAATGACGGGCATATGTTCTATATATTTTTTGCTCTGTATCATTTAGCAGATTGGCTTCATGTATCATTAGTTGTTTCCATTGTTCTGCCTTCACACCGTCATTGGGTGGCTGTCTATGATCTACGAAGAAGCTAAGTTTGTATGCCACTAATCTGGCATTTAAATTTGACGACTTCTTCAAAAAGATTTCTGAATCGATTTCAAAAAATCCTGTAAAGAATGCTTCTTCAAAAGTTTGCATATATACACTTGGCAAGAACATTAATCTGGAATAATACGTCATTATCGTTGGTCGGCTAGGCATAACCGATAGATCAAAAATGAGGATTTCCGTGCCCTGATTAATGCCGATGAAATTCAAAAAAGTGTATGCCACATGCTTGAATACCTTCAAAACTGTAAGTATCATGCTAAGTATTTTATTGGTCATTTTGACAGTTAAGTCGGGTACTGTCGCATAATTTTGCAGCCAAAATTTGATGGTTTTAATCATATACTCTTCCATTGGCAAGTAGTTATGTGGCGGGCTCGGAAGCATAGGATAATTCAGCCACTGTTTATTTATAGCTCCGCTTTTTTGCAAGTCCAAAAATTCTCTAATCTCCCTTCTACGTGGTATAGGACAAAATGAAGGGTTTACCTGGAATAAATATGGTGCTGCTTGCCAATGCACCCGTAGTGTGGGATGTTTCTCCAAAAACGTTCTTCGCCAGATAGGTTGCGCAGCTTCGAATTCTTTCTGACTGTACGCGAATGTGTCTTGGTTAAAATTCAGCTGCTCATCTGGACTTTTTTGTGTAATCTTCTTTATATATCGTCTCGTTTTCTCTTTCAATAGTCCGTACGGAATATTGAAAGGCTTCATGATCTTGTCCAATTCTTTACCTTTGATCTTGGCCTCTTTCATTACCTTAATGACTTCATTTTCAAAATTCTCCGTCAATCGAGACACCACTAGTGCCCGTTCCTTCTGACTTATTTCTGTAGTGTATGGCATTGGATGATCATCATGTATATCCGCCATCTGCTCATGTATTGGAGAATTATAGATCGGGTGAGATAGAGGACTTACCTCTACCTTGTCAGTAGGATTTTCCTTAGCTGGCACTACTGGTGTCCCGATCACTGCGTTCTGAATGATTTGGAATTCTAATTGCTTTATACGTTCAGTTTTTTCTTTGTTTTCTTGCATGGCTGTGCTGAATGCTTCCTTTGCTGCAAGCAATTCATTACCAATTTCGGCCACATTGTCCATGTTTTCACTGTACCTTGCTGCAAGTCTCCCATGTGCTGTATTCAACTGTTTTTGCAGTTCATTTATTTCGTGGTTGTACTTCCGTTCCGATTCTTCTCTCATTGCACGCTCTTGTCTCAACAATTCTGCATGTTGTGCTAGCTGATCTCTTAATTCTTTTTCTTTGGTTTCGGATGATTCCTGTTGCTCAATTGGTTGATCATACAATAAGGCTTTCATCAATTCTTTATTTCTGCTTCGCAAGGTGTCATTTTCATCCATGTATAACTTTAGTTGTGTCTCAAGTAATGTGCTTCTAGCTTTCATTCTTTCTTTATCAGCTTCGCTTGCATCATGCAATCTCTGTAATTCAGCGAGCTGCGCTTGCAGTTGGTTATGCTGAGTGATTAATGTGTCATATTGCGCTTTGACCTCCAGCATCTCCGTGTTTTTTATTGCTATTTCCTTTTGAGCCTGAATTAATTGCGATGACAGTTGTTCGCTCATGATCTAGAATTGATTTTTTTCTCGCATGGCTCTATCATAGTCTACATCTATGTCCATCATTTGTTGTTGCGTATCCATGGTCGTTTGAATCATTTGTTTTACTACAGGCTTCAGCTGAGTAACATCCACATTGAGCCATGTTTTCGGTATACTCGGTTCTTCGCCTGTTGTGACATCTTTGCCCTGTGCCACATGTAATGTAGTGTCATGGGGCTGCCTAATCTGAAGCTGGATCCTTGACTCAGCCACCATGTTTTCTTTATTTCCTTGAGGTGTATCATCTGGTACCTCAATCATAATTTGTTCTTTATTTTGTAGTACCTCCGAATCCATGTTCACTGGAGTTTGGATTTCCTCTTTGATAGGTGGTTTTACATATGTAACACTGGTTGGAGCTTCTTTGATGCTTATCTTTGTAGTATCATTCAATTGAATGACATGCTTTGATTTACTAGAATCTTCCACGCTCTTTTCCTTTTCTTCGTGGTTGTCCGGCGTCACTTCAACTTGATTGATTTCATTCCAGTCTTCTTCTTGAGTTTCTGTTCTTATATCAGTGTCCAGAGTATCTTTTTCAGGACTGGATTCTGTGTTGGAACTAGAATCATCTATGCCCAATTCTTTGTATCTCCCTGATTGTTTTGGTGTCTTCTCTGTACTCCGTTGTTGTTTCTCTTGACTTGCCTGTCTATAATGATGACCTTGAATATTTAGATTTACCTGCCCTTGCATGTACTGGTGTGTCTCTTCGAGGGCAGCGAAGAGATCTCTCTTTGTAATAGGCATTTGAGCCGTCGTGATCTTAGGTAATAGATGTGTCCTCTTTGATTGCGGTGTAGCTTGAGCTTCTTCTTCCCGTAGACGCTTCGTACCCCTCATGGGTTTTTGTGAGCTAGTTCCTGCCTCTTCCATAACCACCGCTATCTTCTTTTTCTTGGGGACTGTCACGGATTTAGCATATCGGGCTAGCCCTTCTGATGTCGGCATCTCACGTAGGCAATTTTTCATCTCGAGAGCCTCATATATGAGTAATGTCAAGGCAGAACTGCCATTCAAAAACTTCTTCTGGCCCCATTTCTTTTGGGCTTCAAATAGCCTTTCTTGGACATAACCAGTCAGGTTCACTTTGTTTCCAATTTGTCTCATGGCATGAGATAGTAGTTGTACTACAATCTTTTGTGGTGCAGTGTATCTGTGCATACTTGGGAAACAAAAATGTTGATGCACCAGGCGAACAGCCTCTTCAATATCAGTCCTGTTTATATCTAAAAATGACCTCTTTTTAGGATCATGGCATTCTTCTTTAACATTAGTAATTCCGTCTTGATTCCATCCGAAGGCTTTGTTGATTAGTTCATGTATAAACTGAATAGTTTTCCAAGTCCCTACTTTATCCAACACTCGTGCTTCTGGAACTGATATTTTGGTTGCTGCAGGCTGCAGGGTATTCATCACTTGTGTACACCTTTGAAAATCTGGTAGATAAATTGGCAATTTGAGGAATGCTTCTAGGCCTGCCTGTGTCCATACTTCTTCAATGTGCGGTAATCCCTGTATTATGGTTTTGAACTCTTGCGACATGATCGGGAAGTAGTGATCCACATCCATGATCTTGATAGTGGCCATGAAAATGAGGCCTGACACTGGTTGGTCCTCCCAAAACCAATGTCCCTGTGCTTTAGTGATTGATTCTAGTGGAAGAAGTTGTACCTCTTCTTCTTGCGTAGCTTCGGAATTGGTAGATGCCATCTGCACTCAATATAGAGTATGAATTAGTGGCCATATATTATCAGGAATCCTTTTTCATTTGTTTGTCATAAGCTTGATACTGCTCCGAGTGAGTAGTGTCGTCCCTTTCCCGTGGGTGTGAGAAAGGTAATACCTGGATTTTTCACATTTTTAGATATTTTTATATTTTCATCTGAAAAGGAAAACAGAAAAGTTAGGTTGTAGCCGAAGCTGTTATTATTTTTTGAGTAATTTTCTCAAGGTATCTACAAGTGCTCTCCTATTTCCCAAAAGGAAAATGTGCTCGACTATCCTGAAATAGAAGAAAGATGTGCCGAATGCTTGGCCTTGTAATGTGGCCCTATCATGCATACTTTGGGTACTGATAACTCCACATGTGTGCAACTCAAAGTAGTTAGATGATGCATGAAGTTTGTTTTGTCTTTCGGCACCCAAATCTGCTTCATTCTGTTGAGATGTACTGTATTATCCACCTTTTTTATGAATGTGGTTCTTCTCTTGTTGTATGTCTGCTCTCTCTGATTTTTGAATCTCAGATTGGCTTGTGTAGCGACTGCAGACTCCTTTATTTTCCTATAGCTATTCTTATGTGGCTGTTTTGCTCGTAGACCATGTTGGTTCTTCTTATGCTGAGGTTCCTCGTTTCGGTTTAGCTTCTTTGGAGCACATGATTTAGGAATCCATATTTGCGATCGGTTCGGTTGAGCGGCTACTACTTTCTTTGGGATCCATATTGTAGCACTTCGTTGTTGACTTTGGTGCTCATAATGAATTGCTTTGTTATTTGATTGGTTGCTCCGATGTCGATAGTGCTTCTGTCGTCGAAGATATTCCTTTGCTTGATCCTTCCTTATCCAAGCTTGTTTAGTGTACGGAATAGGGTATATTTTAATAGGTACAGATTTTGAATTACTAAGAGGACTGGACTCTCTTGTGCATGGTGCTTCACTGAGGCTGGCTTCGAATTGATTGACACTCTTGTGACTTGCTAGACTAGAAGATGGTATGCAAGCAGACTTCAATATGTCCGCACATATAGTACTTGACAAAGAGGTTTCTATAGTGCTAGTGAACATACACTCATTACTTTGTTCATTGGAATGAACTTTTGGCTCTATACTAGCGGCTTTGATTGGTCGTTCGTCTAGCAAACTAAATACCTCACGATGTCCTATCCTGGCTGAGATGTATCCTAAAGCCAATTGAATGGTCACCTCATATTCGTAAATCCAATCTTGACCTAACACAACATCTTCAAGCAAATCCTGATCATGGCACACTACTAGCTTTTGTTCCATAGTGTTGTTGCCAAGATGCAGAGGTAAGGTGATCTCACCTATGCATTGAGTAATCATTCCTCCTATTCCTATCAGTTGTGCCATGGATGGACGTAATTCCTCTTTGAGTTTCTGTGTCAAAGAAAGTTTGATACAGCTTATGGCAGCTCCTGTGTCAATGAGAGCATCCACCAAGTGGTACTCCATTTTACCTGCTCCCAAATTTAAATATGGTTGCGTTATCTGTGAACCTAGGTTTTTAGTGGCTCTAAAATTAGCCATTGGGATGAGTGCATCTCCCAGTCGATATCTCTCATCTCGCTCTCTCATCCACTCCTTCCATTTCTTAATTCGTTCTAGGGCTTCCTGTCTCGCTTCTTCTCGTATCCTTTCCTCCTCAATACGTCGATTCTTGCCTTTGATTAATCGAGACATTGTTTCTTCAGTCAATGGTTCTAGATATTTTTTTACTCGACATCCACTGATGTAGTTTGGTAATATTTCCCCATCTATGGTTGCTAAGCTGATGGCTCCACTTTTCGATATGCGGTTGATGATTAATGGGCCATATCCTCTCTTCTGCAACTTCTTAGCGTGTTGTTTCAAGGTATATACCAAAACTAAATCTCCTTCCTTCAAATTTTTGTCCTTAATGTGAGCATCATAGTAGGCTTTCTGTCGCCGTTTAGCAGCATAAATGCCTGCTACTACTTGTAACCTAGTTTCGTGAAGCTTTTCTATTTGATCCAATTGAGCTGATAGTTCATGTCCCGTCCACTCGTAAGTAGTTGCTACTCTGAGAGTGGGAATTAAGAAATCAATTGGCAAAATGGCATTTTGTCCATATACTAAGTTAAAAGGAGTAGTGCCTATGGCGGTTTTATAGGCTACTCGAAATGCCCATAAAGCATGATGTAATTGCTTATCCCAATCCGATCGACCATTGTTAAAAAATTTTGTGAGAACTGTACACAAAATTTTATTCGAACTTTCGGCTTGTCCATTGGCTTGTGGGTGATAAGGAGCTGATTTCTTATGAATTACCAAGAAGTCATTCAGTAGGGCTTCTATAACTTCATTCACAAAGTGCGTACCTCTATCACTCACAATTTCTATTGGTAGTCCAAATCTAGTGAAAACGTTCTCAAAGAGAAACTTGGCCGTAGTTCTTGCGTCATTTTTCTTGGTTGCTTTGGCTTCAACCCATTTGGTCAGATAGTTTGTGGCTACAATTATATACTCGGCATGGGATCCTTTCGCTGGTGGACTAATCGGTCCTATGAAGTCTATTCCCCATTTAGTGAAAGCTCTGGCATTCATCATGGGTCTAAGTGGCATCTCATCTCTTCTAATTGGATATTTTGTTCGTTGACAAGTATCACAACGTTGCACATATGTTACCGCATCTTGATGTAGAGTTGGCCACCACATTCCAGCAAAGAGGATCATTTTTGTTGTTTTATCTGCAGAGAAGTGCCCTCCTGCAGCTCCTGTATGTGCCATCTCTAAGACAGAAAGATATTCATCTTCATGAATGCACAATCGTAATTGATTATCTCTCCCTCGCTTGAAAAGTTGTTTTCCTATAATGGCATAATCCTTACTTTGTTCTACGAGTGCACGTTTCCTAGCTGAAGTGGCTCCTTCTGGGTATTCTTGAGTCTTTAAGAATTTTACCAGAGGCATGCTCCATCTTGGTGCTACTGTGGAATAGCATAGAGTGGAGTTCTCATCTGGATTCTGTTCTTGACAGGTTTGGCATGCTGATACATAGTTATGTGCATCTCTCTGCATGGTTGGCCAATATATGCCTAACCTCCTCAGGGTTTGCCATGTTCTGTTTGCATCCACATGAGTTTTCCATTGATTCACATGTGCTTTCTGAAGCCACATCTTCTGTTCCTCTTCTTCTACACATCTCATTAGTAATCCACTTGAATCTTGGTGATACAAACTACCTGCAATGATATGAAGGTTTTTAGTCTTCCAGAGATCCTGAGTTCGGTTTGGTGTGATCCCATCTTTAGGTCCATGTGTAAGTATAGGGATCAACTTTTCTGCCCATTGGGGACATATTTCCAAGTTAAAAAGGTACGTATCTGGCAGATCATCTGGTACACCTATGGGTGGTTCTCCATGGGTCATTCTTGATAAGTGATCTGCTCTTATGTGGGTATTTCCTTTCTTGACTACTACCTTAAAATCAAATTCCATTAGCAATAAAAACCATCGTACTAGTCTTCCTGTATTGCAAGGTTTATTGACTAAGTATAGCAGGGCTTGATGATCAATGAAGAATTTGAATTTGTTTGCCAACAGGTAATGTCTTAACTTTTTGACTGCGTACACCATCCCTAGGCCTTCTCTTTCCGTGGTGGTATAATTGCATTCTGCTTGATTGAGTTGTCTACTGGCATAGGCTATAGGGTGGTCTAGCTTCCATGTATCTGCAGGTTGAGTTAGATGGCTAATTCTTCAGGCATGGGATCCGCCAAGACTGATCCTACCTCTTCTTTTTTGTACTTTTCATTTTTGTTTTCTTTTTCAATTTTCTGTTCCTCTTTTGGGTTTTGTTCGCTCTTCTCATTTTCCTTTTTCTGCAATAACTTCTTTTCCTTTATCCTATCTCTACGGTTCTTCCATCTTTGGGTTCTTTTACTTACAACACTTTTTTCAGGCTCTTCCGAGTCTTCCACTCTCTGAGGTGTGGGTGTATTCATCTCTAGATCACTTTGATTGTGTTTTTCAAGTTTTTCTAGGGTCTCTCTAGCTTTGGCTCTTGTTATCGCCTTCAATGGTACAGTATATTCCTTATCGCTCCCTGATGCCTTGATTACTTCTATCACATTGATTTGCACGTTGGATGTAACCTTGTTGGGGTTCTTGGGGCAATCTCTAAAAAGGTGTTCCTTACCACAATCACTACAGTAGCCTTCCCAAACTCGTTGTGGTGGTGGTGGGTTTGGCAATGTGCATTCTCTGATATAGTGATCACCTCCACATCTGTAGCATGGTCCTCTAGGTACAGGCGGTTTGTTCATGGGTCAGGGTGGTATGGTTGCTCTAGGAGCTATGTACATTAATGACACATAGTCCTGCTCATATCCGTATGAACTATCTGGTACTTCAATGCCATAGGCATACGGTTCATACAGTTGTCCATATTCCATAATTGGGCTTTCATAATTGGGATATGCTCCTTGACTATGGTCGTAAGATGAGTCATATGGTTCATTACTAGCCAATGGTGTGGCTGGAACTATCGCTCTCTCTAGGTTTTCTTCAGACTGAGCTATCTTGACTAGGACAACGTTCTGAGGATGGGGCGGTTGTTGTCCTAATACTGGTTGTGGTTGGGTGTATCCTTGATACGCATATGGTCGTGGCACTGGTGCCTGCGGCTGATAAGTGGGATATCTAAGGGCTTCACCTCCTTGATCTCTCTGAGGGTATCCGTAAGGTCTCATGTATGGTTGTGCTGGTCTTGATTGCCTATTGTAAGGGCAATTTAAAGTACTGTGATTTGTATATTTTTGTTCTATACTGCAATATTGTAGAGGTCCTGGGGTAGTGGGTCTATTATAAGCATAAGCAGGTGGTGGGACTACTCCCCTAGTACACAAGTGAGAAGGATGATCACCTCCGCACTGCATACATCTTCTGAGCATAGGAACTCTTATAGGGTTACTGGGGTAGTTCCTTTGTCCTTGAACATTCAACTTCTTTGCTACCAAATCAGCTATTTCCTCTACATTGTTTTTAGGGATTGATGTGCTACTGGCCGAATCTTCACTTTTCAAACTACCTTGAGGTATTTTCAAATCTTCTGCTAGGTTGTCCTCTAGGTCTATACATTCCTTCATGCATTCTTGCAAAGTTTGAACTCTCTTTACATATACAAGGGATCTTAATGATCTGTTCAACAATCCTTCCAAAAATAATGACACCATTTTATTTTGGGTAGGTCTCTCTTCTACTGGGCATCTGTCCACATACTACTTGAATCTTCTTGCAGCCAATCTTACTGATTCGGTAGGGGCTTGCTTAAAGCTATGGATCAATGATGAAGAGTTGTTTTTGATTCCAGACTTAGTGAATTCCTCAATCATTTCTTGATAGACTTGTTCCATGTTTTGAAAATTGTTAGGGTCCAATGGCTGAAACCATGCTAATGCAGTGTCTAACAATGTAAGACCAAAGGACTCATATTGGATCAAGAAGTCTTCTACCTGTTCGGCTCTGATTACTTGTTTAAATTCAGCTATATGATTGTAAGGTTCACTAGAGCCATCGTAGTGGTTTCTCATGCATTTGGCAACTTGAATTGGCCTTAATCTTCTTCCTGCTTCGGGCGGTCTAGGCATTACTGGAAAAATTGGTCTTCCTATGGGTATGCCTGGTCCTCTTGCTACTGGTGGTATGACTGGGGTAGGAATTCCATGTCTTGGGTCAACAGTTGGTTGAGGTCGGTAATTAGGGTTATTTGCAGGCATTGCAAACTGCACATGTGGTCTGACCGGGATTTGGGTTTGTTGTGTTTGTTGTGTTTGACCCGACTGTTGATATGAATCATTCTGAGAGGTTCCAAGTGGGTTTCTCAAAGTGGTGGCTTGGTCCCTAGGGGGGAACACTGGGATATTCTGATATTTCAACTTAGCTCGCTCTAATTCCATTAAGGGCCAATATCTTCTCTGATTCTTATCCAAATATGTGATGATGGTGGGGAAATCAGGATCTTGTAACTCATAGATGGTGACAGGATTTGGGGCAGCTTCCCAAATTGAAGAATGTGCTCTAAGAAGATGCTCCATCCCATTAATCAAGTATACATCCATTAAGGAGTCATCTTGGGGAATCAGGTCTCCTCTCCATATCCTAGCAACAGTAGATCTCCCTCTAGGAGTAGTTACTTGCTCTTCATTCCCTCCTCCATTTAAGTTTGAAGCATTGTTTTCTTCACCATGTTCATTAATGTTTTCCGGGTGTTCTGTGACAACATATTGGATATCTCTTTTGTCCATGTAAAATCCTCCTACATACTTGACTGCTGGCCTAGGCACTATGTAAGCCTCTGACGCCTTCTTTAACCTGGCCACTGATCTGTTTAGACCATCCAAATAAATAGGGATCTCCTTTTGGTTGGTGTTCACATACTGCAAAGAGGTCCTGTACTCTCCCTCAATGATTGACATCATGCCAATCATGGGTACTGTGTTCTGCATATCCTCTGACGCCATGGGAATTTCTTCCTCTGACTCACTGGAGGTCTCAGAATAATGTGAACGGCTACTTGGCTCTGCTACGCTACCTACAAAAGAGATTACACTTCTTCAGCTTCTTAGGATTCTTCCGGATCTCAGGTTCATCCACTTCACAGCTCTGGTCAGTCCTTGCTAACCTCTAGCTTGCTGGCACTATTCACTATGGACCAAAATTCCAGAAAAGTTTTGATTGGGATTTGACAGAAATTGAAGTTTTCAAGTCACGATACTTGACTGCTAAGGTACACGATACACGATCTTTAGATCCAGACGATACACGATATTTGATCCCAAACGATATGCGATACTTGATCACAAACGATACACGATCTCTGGATGCCACCGATACACGATACTTCCACCAAACGATACACGATACCTCACCAGTATCGCGATCTTTGAACCACGATACACGATACTTCCACCAAACGATACACGATACCTCACCAGTATCGCGATCTTTGAACCACGATACACGATACTTCCACCAAACGATACACGATACCTCACCAATATCGCGATCTTTGAACCACGATACACGATACTTCCACCAAACGATACACGATACTTAATAAGTATCGCGATCTTTGGACCACGATACACGATCTTTGACCAAGACGATACACGATCGGCGACAAGTATCGTGATCAATGAAGACACGATACACGATACTTGGCTCACACGATACAAGATATTTAGTTCAAACGATACACGATACTTCTCAAGTATCGTGATCCTTGGAACATGATACACGATACCTGGGAAATATCACGATACTCAACCACAGGAGATTCACGATACTTGCTAAGTATCGCGATACTCGATCGCGGGAGAAAGCGATACTTGACCCTTTGTCAACTTTTTGCTAGGTTTTGTTTAGTTTTGATTGCACCCAGGTGTTTTACAAGGCCTTCTACCCTCTCCTCACTCTCTGTATCATTCAAATCACACTTTTTAACCCCTGTATGACCAATACGATACTTCACGCAGACGCAGATCGTTTGTTCTAAACATTTGATCCACAGGTAAGAGATCACAAGACATCAGTAATATGCTCACCTTGGAAGCTATTCCCACCCCTTTATCACTCCCCCTTGCTCGGTGCAGCTCAAGATAGCCTTGTTGCTCAAACGCGATACTCGACAGACGCTCTCCACGATACTTGCTCAGAAACACAAGTGACTTACAAAATGACTCTTTTTGGCTTTTATACTTGGGATTTTCTTACTTACTGGAAATAAAACAACAAAACAAGAATTGAAAGCTACTCTAACTACCTAGCCTACTCCCTTGCTCCTCCTACTCTACTCATTCTACTCACTTCCCTAGACCAACAACTCACTACACACACTCCGAGAATGAGAAGTAGCAAGTGCGGTTGAAAATGACTTACCAAAGAAGAGAAAATCACCACTCCTCCTCTTGCTTCAATGCCAAAAAGCTACTTACCATCACACGAATGCCTCGGTTTGATTCGACACTCCCCGGCAACGGCGCCAAAAAGTGTGTTGACCTAAGTACCAACTTAGAAACTTGTGGAGAAAGAGACTATACCTCAATCCCCTTCAAGTGCATATAGTGGGGATTCACGCTTTTAAATATCAATCCGATGAGTATACAAACCTAGCCGAGTGTATGAGGACATGCAATCATGTGATGATCAATGCAAGTGAACTACTCAATGAGTGCAATAAAGGTAAAGACTAATCCAAACAAGCTTCAACTGTTGGTCATGGTGCCACGATACTTGGTGTAGCAGCCGTCAGTATTTTGGATTTTTCTACTAGCTCCAAACTTCAAATATAGCGAATAGCATATGCGTTTCGAAGCTCTCGAGAAGACGCATCCAATGGCAGTGGTTTCACTCAATTCTGACACTCCTCCTTCAAGTTATGAGCAAAATACTGAGTCACGGGAAATACTTTCCTACACTCCAGCACTTCCTACACTTCGCACACACCTTAACTACAGCAAACAAACACTTTCATGGATAACCACACTTCCTAGCACTCTTCCCAAGCAATACACATGCAAACAAGCTCACCAAGAAGAAGATACAGAGTGAAGAAGACACAAATTCGAATTTTCTGTGCTCACTATTCTCACAATGGCAAAAAGTCCTTACAAAGAGTCACAATGACTTATATACTTGTGCCCTAAAAATGGTCCTTTCACACAAGAGACCGGCACTTTATTCACTAAAGACTAATTTCCTACTATTTTACATGGGTAAGTCTCCAATCTTCTGTGGGGATGCATCTAGAGGACTCCTCTAGTGCCTTTACATCGGAAAATATATACAAGAATGGTTATGATACAAAAATATGATGTCCAAATCGGAAAAAATTTGGGGCCCGTCTTTTTCTCTGCTTTGTGCTCTCTTTAGCTCTGCAACAGCAATATATAAAGATCAGTACATAAGGAAAACCTAATGTCCGTGAATGAGTGAGCTGGCAAGGAACAAATCTGCCATCACTCTCGGTAGATAAATCTAATAGAGCTCAATGAAGTATCCCTGACATATACCGGGGTTACCACTATACATGTCAAAGAAACAAAAAACCGGTACATGTCATCCTAGATCATCACATGTTGAGCTTGATATCTCAACACTCCCCCTCAAGCTCAATGCCATATCCTGTAATCCAAGCATCTCTCGAAACTTCTTCAACTTCTCAGTTCCAAGTGCTTTGGTGAAAATATCAGCAACCTTCTCATCTGTTCTCACATAAACAAGATCAATATCACCTGCTAATACCTTCTCTCTGATGAAGTGATAATGTAGCTTGATATGCTTTGTTCTAGCATTGAAAACAAGATTCCGTGCTAACTGTATGCTGCTAAGATTATCACAATAAATAGTGATAGGCTTTCCCACTTCCACACCTAAATCTGCAAGTAACATTTCTAGCCATGATGCCTCACATGCTTCCATTGCAGGACCTCTATACTCAGCCTCTGTACTTGACAAAGCAACAGTAGGTTGCTTCTTGCTGCTCCATGAAACAGCTGCACTCCCAAGTGAGAATAGAAAACCACTAGTAGATCTTCTATCTCGAATGCTACCAGCCCAATCTGCATCGATGTATCCATAAACCTGTAAATCTATTCCAGCCTCATAAAACAATGCATAATCCAAAGTAGCACTCACATAACATAGAGTGTACCTCAGAGCATCAAAATGTGGCTTCCTTGGAACTTGCATAAACTGACTTTCAAGTCCAAGAGTATAACTTAGATCAGGCCTTGTAATTGTGAGATATATAAGACTTCCCACAATTTTCTTGTACATAGTAGCATTTTCCAATGCTTCACCTGATGTACTATCCAATTTCGAATCCTCATCTAATGGCCTAGAAATTGGCTTACAATCAGCCATACCATACTTTTGCAGCATATTGCCTTTGTGACATCCATATACCTGTTTCTGTATGTATAAACTCAATGCCCAAGAAATAGTGCAGCACACCAAGATCTTTCATGTCAAATTCCTGCATAAGAAGTTGCTTTACCTCTTTGATGCTTCCTTCATTATCACCACCTACAATCGGGTCATCAACATAAATAGCCACAATAGTGATGCCATCATTAGCCTTCCTTGCATATAGTGAGTGATCTGCATCACACATAGAAAACCCAATGCTGGTTCAGTAATCAGCAATCCTTGCATGCCATGCACGAGGGGCTTGCTTCAGCCCATACAAAGCCTTTTGCAACCTACAAACATATTTTGGATGCTTTGAATCTTCATATCCTTGTGGCTGGTCCATATATACTTCTTCCTGTAACTCACCATGTAGGAAAGCATTCTTTACATCCATCTGATGCAAAGTCCATCCTTTTGTTGTATCTAATGCAACAAGTGTTTTGATAGTAGACATTTTAGCTACATGGCTGAATGTTTCCTCATAATCAATGCCATATGTTTGTGCATATCCCTTAGCTACCAATCGTGCTTTATACCTGCTTATGCTACCATCAGCATTATGCTTTACCTTGTCAACCCATTTGCAGCCTATGGGTTTCTTTCCTTGTGGCAATGGACCCAGCTTCCATGTATCATTTCCATAAAGTACAGCCATCTCCTCATCCATAGCTTTTTCCCAATCTGCATTACCAATTGCATCTTCAAAACAAGAAGGTTCAGCATCTTGTATTACCTTTGTCATGTAGGCACACTTGCGAGCCATGTAACTATCATATGTCAATCGTTGCACCGAATTATCAGATCTTCTTGTTCCTGGGTCACTTCTCCTTGTATCATCTGCATGTGCCCTTCTTACTCGTGGAGTCTTCATAGAGGGCAATCCAAGTTCCTCATCAAGACTCTTTTTTGAACCACTTGAATCTCCATCAACATCTTCAAAACCTACACCTGTTTTACTACGAGCAGAAAGCTTTTCTTTACCTTTCTTGGATGTATTTGATGAATTCGTTGGACTAAAATTTCCACGCAATCTTCCACTCCTTGGATTTGAGTTGGAACTATTTCTTGGTGATGCATCCGGTCCACTCAAAACTTGAGATTCTACACTTGATTTTTCAGCAGTTTCTTTGTCAGTTCAAGATTCAATCCTTCTTTGGCATCTGCATAAAAGCTTGACATTTCATCAAATACCACATCTCTGCTCACCTTCACCTGTCCTGTGAGTAGGTTATAATATTTGTACCCTTTTTGCTCAAGGGAGTATCCAATGAAGACACATTTTTCTGATTTCGGATCAAGCTTTGTCTGCAACTCATCTGGAACATGTACATATGCAATACAGCTAAAAACTTTCATATGTGATAAGCTTGGCTTTTTACCTATAAACTTCTCTTCAGGTGTAACTTGATGTATAGCAGCAGTCGGAGTTCTGTTCATGATGTATGCAGCAGTATGCACAGCCTCTACCCAATAACAATGAGGCATATTCTTCTTAGCCATCAAGGCTCTTGCTATTTCTGCAATATGTCTATTTTTGTGTTCAGCAACACCATTCTGTTGTGGTGTGTACCTGCATGAAAACTAACACCGAATTCCATGATTTTTTAGAAAACTATTGAACTCATTTGACATGTATTCACCTCCTCCATCAGATCTTAATGTTTGAATGTACTTCCCTGTCTGCTTTTCCATTATAGCTTTAAAATTCTGGAAGTGAGTGAACACCTTACTCTTCTCTTTCATGAAATATACCCATAGTTTGCATGTATGGTCATCAATGAAAGTAACATAAAACCTGCAACCGCCCATAGATGTGGTCTTTGTTGGACCCCAAACATCTGTATGTACTACTTCTAGTACATTCTCACTAACATGCTTGTCATGTGGAAATGATGCTCTTGAGTGTTTACCAAATTGACATGTTGCACATCCCTTTTGCATTTCTACAACTTTCAAATTTGGTAGTCCATGGACAATATCCTTTGACTGCATCAATTTCAGCCTTTGCAAGTTTGCATGTCCAATCCATTTGTGCCACATCTCTATATCTGCAATAACTCATGCACCTTTTGCAAACATGGCTGCATTCATTTCAAGAATCTTCACATTTAAGGTGAACATACTACCCACTTTGTTTCCTTTGGAAACCAGTCGTCCATCCTGCTTGTACTCTTCTACATATAATCCATCAGCATTGAACCTGACTTGTAATCCCCCGTCAACCATTTGTCCAACAAAAACCAGATTCTTTGTTATAATTGGAACATGCAACACATCAACAAGATGTTTTACCTTTCCATCCTCCATCGATAGTGCTATGTTTCCTGTATGCTCGATAGGATGTGATGTGTCATCACCTGTTTCAACATATCCAGGAACTGGCAATTTTTGCAAAGTACTAAACCATTCCGCATGACTCGTCATGTGATTTGAAGCACCTGAATCAACATACCAGACATTATCATTCAATTTTGAAACACTAGCAGACATCATATTCATCATGTGATGTTGAACCATGAACAGCTTCTTGGAATCATCTATACTTGTGGATGCATAGTTGTTTTGCTGCCTTCTGTTATTTTGATTCTTCAACCTGCAATCACGTTCAAAGTGTCCAAGTTTACCACAATTCCAGCATCCTTTACTATCATTACCTGAATCATTTCTTTGGAAATTTCTGCGACCTCTTTAGCTCCCCCTGCCTCGAAACTGTCCTCTTCCTCTTGCATGATTCTGTTGTTGACCTTGGTCTTGGTTACTGCTTCCTCTTCTATTTCCAAAACCTCTACCTCTGCCTCTTCCTCTGTTGGAGCAGAATACCTGCTCAGAACTGGGCTTTCTTTGGGAGTTTGAGTCCTCACCAAGATTCTTTTCTTCAATAATCAGCATGGATACCAACTCAGCGAAATTCAAAATATTTTCCTTGGTCTGTATAGAAGTTCTGAATTGCTTATATGTAGCTCCTAAACCACGAAGGCACACTTCCACCTTATCATCATCATCTACATTCACGCCAATAGATGCAAGTGACTCACATATACTTTTGATTTTCAGAGTGTAGTCACTTACTGACATGCTCTTCTTCTCCAATGTATGCAACTCGTTCTTGAGTTGCAATTTTTGTGCCTTTGTATTGGTCTCGTACAATGTGACCAAACTGTTCCAACCCTCTTTCGGACTCTTTGCATCGTGTATGTGCCCAATCATGCTATCGTGCTCCTTGATTCCATTCCTCATATGCTCTTATTTGTTCTACAGTCTGATTCCTCTCTGGTAACTACGGGGCATTTCTGTTCTCTCCTTCGATGTACTTCCTGTAGCCTTTTCCCATCAAGAAATTCATCATTTGGAATCTCCAAGCATGGAAGTTGTTCTTGTCCAACCTATCACTCATAAACTGACTCATTCCATCTGCGTTTGCCATTTCTGCAGTAATTCACAACACTACAAAACACTATAAGCAGCACTTCTGCTTGAACACTATCACAATATGGCGTGATAGTTTGATCTCATAAAAACACAGTTTTCGTGTATCAACAGTACACGGAATCGCTTGAAATTCTGAATCTAGAATATATGAGTGTTGCCAAACACAACGCAAGTTATAGTTTTTGAAACTGACCTAGTTATCTGCAGCCCCACCTTGCGGGCTCAAAATGGAGGTCGAGATGGCTTCGAAACTTCGATCTGACAAAAACACGTGACCCTAAAGGGAAGACTCTCGAAAATGTTTTGAGGTCTTCTACCTTCATGCCGATTTTCGTAGCAAACAGAGGTTGTTTGTGAATCACATTTTCTCCACGCCTTCTTGTGTACTCTTCACCGTCGCCTTCTCCACGAGCTCTCTAAAGCCACGCTGGCTCTGATACCATGTCACGAGGAAGGAGATAAGGAAGAGAGCTCACACACACACTCTCACTCTCAAGGAGAAGCGCACACACACAGATTGAGGCAAGGAAGAATGATCTTCTTCTTGTTCTTCTATTACATAAAAAGGAATGTACAAGAATGACCTAAAAAACAAGAATACAACAAGTGCAATATATAAAGATCAGTACATAAGGAAAACCTAATGTCCGCGAATGAGTGAGCTAGCAAGGAAAAAATCTGCCATCACTCTCAGTAGACAAAATCTAATAAAGCTCAATGAAGTATCCCTGACATATACATACATGACCACTATACATGTCAGAGAAATGAAAAACTGGTATGTGTCATCTTGGATCATCACATGTTGAGCTTGATATCTCAACAGGTTGTAGATGCAAAAGCTTCTATTGAAAGATGCAAGAAGATGGGTACATTGCAGTCAAAGATGCAAAGGTTTTATAGTTGGTTGAACGATGATGCTTCACCAATTTTAGAGCCTTTGGATGCGAACTTGCAGGAACAAAAAGAAGATGTTGAGTTATATGCTCAACAAGGTACGGTAGTTGCTGCCATAAGGCAAGTGGAGGGTACTAAGGTTATACGTACTTTAGAGTTGTTAATTGATAGTGAATAGAATAAGTTGGATAGGGTCAAGCTTGATTTGGATCAAGCCAAGCTATCAAAGGCTGCTGATTCTAAGGTGGCTACAACAGTCATTGAGATGAGAAAAAAGTTACAGGTATCCATAGATGAATTGAAATGTGATGTGGGAATGTCTCCTAAGAGGAGGATTCAATTGGAGATGCAAATTCAGATATATATTGTTAATCTGGAGCTGTTAGGGGTTGAGCCAGATGAGAATGACAAGGTGTGTGAACTAGACGTAATATTTAGCTTTATTGACATTGGTTGGAACATTTTTCTAAGGTTCAATACTGATCATTTGGATTGTTACATACAGAGGCTGAATATAAGTTGCATGAGAATCACTGGAGAGTGCAAATCGATATCTATCCTTTGTAAAGAACATGTTAAGCATGATGGATTCAAATGAATTGTCACCATTATTCCATTACCTCCCTTAGAGTTACCATCAGCCCTCTTACTCAATGTACTCAATGTTTTATCCATGTGTGTTTTGTTTTGGACTCCAAGTTGTCCTCTCCAATCATGAAGTAACAAAGAATCAACAAATCATCTTTATTTTGTCAATCCTAGGAATATCCATAAGACCACAACCCCTTCAAGATAATAGATTCAAGGAAATAAGAGATTGATGGCTGGATTGCTGAGAGAAATTGAAGATGAAGAGAAAATCTTGAGTTTACCATAACTAAGGCAAATCTCCATCATTTTCCATGTTCTTTATGTCAAAACCATGCCATTTCATTAGCAGAATACAAATATGAACTCAAAATTGAAAAATATCACCTGTATCACAAAGACGAGACAATCGCGATTCTGTACCAACAGACGATTTTCACAATTTTGGAACTTCCTTCAGTCCTTTTCCACTTATTACAACAATAGGTCTCTCTCTTCATACAACTTACTCAGTAATACACAAATGTGACTCACAAATCTCCATGATTAAGCAAGAGACAAGCTCACACATCAAAGGAAATACACTCAACAGGAGAAAACACGATTTTTGCAGAAACTCTTTCTTCTCTATTGATAGCTTGAGCAAATGACTAACCAACCTCTCCAAAATAGAGAAAATTGACTTATATACATTTTCAAGTGTCCCTTTTCACACTTGAAATTAGGTCTTTTTCTCTAATTTTCTAAAAAAATGCTATCTAAGAGTTTCTAAAAATTCTACAAAAATTACATGAGATCCTCAACCACATAAGGAAGACTCTTCCTTATTTTTACAACCATTGCATAAATATTTTACAAGTTTTTTGACTTTTTACTAATTTCTTTACATCAAAAATGCTTTTCCAAAAATACACCTTCCAACATCCTTCCCCTCCTAAGCCTTTCGGCTCCTGACGAAAGATTTTCTGATCCTCTACTTTGGTCACTTTTCTTCATTTCTTCTTTCTTTGATATACCTGTGACAGTAAATCATGGCTTTTTCTTTCTGTTACATTCAAATTGTTGACCATCTCGAACAAAGCTTTCCTCCATTGTATCGCAGCTTCAGGTTTGTCAATAACATCCTTTTTCAAATATTCTGTATAAGAAGCTTCATAGGCAGTAAGTCTTGCTTTTGTAACAACAGATAAGTTTCCAAAAATTTCTGACTCCCTTTCAAAGAATCCATAATCGAAAGCATCTTCAAATATTTGCAAAAAATGACTGCCCAAAAATATTATTCTACTGTAGTAGGCCATCAAACAAATCCTGTCTGGTGTCTCACTTAAATCAAACAAAAGAGCATCTGTTGGCGAATTAAAACCTATGTAGTTCAAAATTCTGACATCTGTATCAGTGTAGGTCTCTATACAGGCTAGAATTAACCTCATTATTCTGACAAGTAATATACAAGCCGGATCATTAACATCTTTATATGTTGTTAAAACTAACTCAGCAGTATTCACCATGTAACTTTTTGTAGGCCAAGTTCCTGCCTTTGGACCTGCTATTTTTGGAAAATTCAGCCATTTTGCTAGAATCTGCCCTGTTTTTCTTCTTTCCCAAAAAACAGTCCATTCTCTTCTTCTGGCAACTGGGCAATAAGCTGGGTTGATCTTTAAATTCAAAGGTGCCTCTTTCCAGATTTTCCTACATTCCTTATTGGCATCCAACCACTTATTTCTCCATTTAGGATTTGCTCTTTCAAATAACTCCTTCGTGACATTAATATCTTCTTCATACTCAAGGTATTTGTTCGGAGATAGCCCTACTCTAGCCAATTGATAATTCTTTATACTCTCCAAAATCATACAGAAAGGTATTCCCAATCCATCTGCAGCCCAATGATGCTGATCTGGATTAATGCCTTTATTCAGAGCAAAGGTAACTATTTGATCTTCATACTCATCATGCATTTTTCTGATAAATTCCATTCTTGACTCTCTATTGGTCAATAATTTCTGGACAAAATCTTCAGAATACTTTTCCTCTGTTTCTTTGGCTGCTGGTTCCTTATTCTCTTGTTCCCTGTCAAAATCCCCTGTTTCATATTCCCTTTTATCTGTATCTTCTGCCTGTACTTGATCTTGAATTTCTTCTTGAACTTTTGATTTCTCCAACTGTTTCTGTAATTCTTCTATAGTCATCATTGAACTTTTGTTCTGAGCTGCCCATAACTCCTTTTCCTTCCTCCACTCATTTCTTTCTTTCTCCATCTTTGTTTGCCATTCACTTCTTTCCTTCTCTACCTCCATATGTAATTGATGATACCCTCTCATTGATGTGGCAGCATGAGTGTTTGCCTGTTTCTCCATTTCCTTGGCCTCTTTTAATTCTATTTGAAGTCTTTGAATTTCTTTATGCAGCTTTTCCTTTTCTTCCTCTGTCAATTGAACAGGTTTACCTCCATCTTGTAGTTGACCTTCTTCTAACAACACTTTATTAATCTCTTCATGTGCTCTAGTCAGAATTTGATAAGATGTTTGTAAAGTTCTGTATCTTCCTCCTATGGCTTTTAGTTCCATTTCCATTTTGGCATTCTGCTCTGATAACTTTACACTCTTTTCTTCCAAATATTGGATCCTGTTCTGCTTCTGAACCTCAGCTTCTTCCAAAGCAATGATTCTATTGATATATTCTTCATTCCTTTCCTTCATCACCCTTAATTGCTCTGTCATCTGCTCTTTTTCCCTCTTGTGTTCTTTGATAATTAAACTTCCTTTTTCAAATTCTGATTCAGCCACCATTCCTGATATGATCATATTTCTACTAGATGGTCTGAATTGTTCAATGTTGCTCATAATCATTTGACAAGCTGATCTTATATTTTTGGGTATTCTTTCCAACCCTACTTCTATTTCTGTCTGTCTAACTTCAATTTGCTTATCTTCTTTACCCACATCCTCTTCTTCTGCTGCTGTTTCATCTTCTATGTCCTGAATGTCTTGTTCTTCATAACTGTGATCATCATTCTTTGTATCCTGATTAGTATCATCCTCTTCATAAACTAGTGCTTTGTCATTTGCACTCTTTTGCTCTGAAAAATCTGAAGCCCTCTTCTTTTCCAATGACTTCTTTTCTTCCAATACTTGTTGCTTCTCTGTAAAGAGCTGGTCTCCCTTAGTTTGTATCTCCTTCTCTTGTGTTAGGGTTTCCTGACTTCTGTTTGAGTCCTTTCCAACAAGAGTTTGTTGAACTTTCCTGAGTTGCTCTTCCTGTTCCTGTTTTTCCTGAACTTCAACTGATTCAATTTCTTTTGTACAAGCAACCTGGTCATTACTTTTCTCATTTGTGTATTCTTGATCTTGCTCCTCAATGTCCATAAAATCTGCTTCTACCTCTTGTTCTTGATCACTCTTAGATGTAAATTCCCCACTGCTTTTTATATCCTGCAGCACATCCTTTATACTTTGAACAATTCCTTCCTCTATTACTTGTCCCAAGACCTCTTGAGCATTCTTCTCTGGTTCTAACTTCTTGCTTTCCTGTTCTTCGGATGCATCCTTCTGCTGATTATTTGAACTGCCGAATACCTTCTTTGCTAGTTCCTCTAAACTTGCAGTCAATCTTGCATTCAATTGGAATTGTGTCTGTGAAGGTTCGGTCCATATTGAATTTCCATCAACATTCATTATTCCAGAGCTATCTTCATCTCTCTTCTGGTTTTCCTCTTCTGTCATTCTTGCCTTTCCTTTTAACAGCCTTCTTTTTTCTTCAGCACTCATCTGTGGAACTATTTCCTCCTGTGTCTGCTTCTCTTGAGATTTCTTACTTGAATCCTCAGGTGTCTTCAGCTTCTCTGTGGCTTGTGTACCCACATTAGGAGTATTTGGTATTGAAAGATTTAGACTTTTTAACAAGAAGCTTTCAATATCACTATCTGAATCAGATGAGAATCGTGAGGATCCTCCTACTTCTTGTTCTGTAGACTTTGATACTTCCTTTACCATGATTAGCTTCTGTGTTTCTTTTGTAATTACTTGTTCCATTTCCTTTATCATAGGTTCATCTGCCATTTTTCCTTTCCCTTTCTTTATCATCTTCTTCTTTTGGACAGGTTTCCTTGGCAGCTTCTTTTTCACTATCACAGTAGTCCTGGCCTCTGGAGGTCCTTGCAACTCCTTGAAGTATGCCAGCAATTCTACCTCCTTCTTCACAAATATCTCTTCAGTTTCGGCTACCATCATTTCTTCATGTAATGCTTCATAGTGCTCCACCTCTTCTTGGACCCAATCTGTAGCTTTGCATGAAAAATCTTCCAACATTTTTTGATATTGTGCCTCATATATAGCTCTTTTGTTGTTTCCTTGAGTGAGATAAGTATAAAGCTGTTCTTTACTTGTCTGCGGAGGGTGAGGTTCACTGGAGGATTGTACCTTTTTCTGTGCTGCCACCTGTTCCTCTCTTGTTTCTTCTGCCTGTTCTAATTCTACTTTTCTGGGGTCCAACTTTCTTTTCTTTACTGGAATCACTTCCTCAGATATTACTTTTCTCTTCATTCCTGTTCCCCTCATGCGAGTTTGTCCTTCTGATTCTTTTCCAAGTGCTTTTCTTGGGGGACTTTTGATTCCTGACATCAGATTTCTGAAGTACTGTGCTTCAGGAGCTAACTTTAACTGTTCTTCCATTCCTAGAACATGATAAATGATTCTTGTCAAATACTGGGCTCCATTCATGAATTTCTTCTGCTCCCAGTGTTTTGCTGCCTCCTTCAGCTGTTCATGGATGTATGGTGAGACATCCATCACCCCAAATGGCTTGGTTCTATCGTTGTTATTGAACATCAATAGAGTTACTGACTTATGAGGCATGGTGTACCTTGGTAATTTTGGAAAACAAAAGAACTGCAAGAACATTCTTATAGCATATTCTTCATTTTCTCTTCCCTTGAAGTCAGTGAACTTTACATATCCAGTGTAAGTCTCCTTATTCTTCTTGACAAAACTTTGGTCCAGTTTGGTGCCCATTGGATAGAACTGTAAGGCGGCTCTGATATGTTCTGCTTTGATAACTATCCGTACCTCCTGATTGTCCTTGTTCTTCACTTTGCATCTGAAGTAGGCATCATTACCTTTTCCCACTTCCTCCAAACTACCCATCACTTGTGCTACTCTTTCAAAGTCAATAAAGAAAATAGGTTCTTCCAAGAGCTTGTGCAATCCCACAGCTTTCCATCTCTTGAGGTTGACAGAAGTTTTCTGAAACCTGTAAAATTCCTAGCACAGCATAGTGTACTTATATCCTCCCACTGCTACTGTGAAGATATGCTGTCCTATTACTCCCAGAATTTCTTTAAGTTCTTTTGCTATTTTTTCAGCTTCTGAGATTTCTTGGTCTTCATCTGATTCTAAGTCCACTTGTTCTTCAGCTGCATCACTATCCAAAAACCAGTGTCCTCTGGACAAAGTCACTGAATCAGCTTTGAAGTCATGGATTGTCAACTCCTTTGCATTCACCATCCTGTATTTATATATAACAGAAAAGAAAATACTCCACCCACATGAGTCACAAGATTTCACAAGAAAATACTATATTATTCTGGCCTGTTACTGACATATATAAAAAATAAGAAAGACAAGTTCCAAGCAATTTTTGCTTTTTTCCAAGAGACTCAATTTTAAGTGAGCAACACAGGTGTAGCAAGACATCTAATGTGCTCTCTCCAATTGTCACTTCCTTGCTCAAAAAACAATTCCTGAATAGAAAGATGATGCTAGAAAAGATGATTAATGAAGAAACTTGAAAAAGTAGTGGTAAAAAAAAATGATCACAAAAAAATTTAAACAACAATAAGACAAAACAACTTTTTTCCATAATAAGTTACTCTTTCCCTCCCTATATCTTGCTTTGTGTTTTTTAATTTTAGAAAGAAAATCAAGAAAATAAAATATATTTTTCTGGGGGTTTTTTTTTTTTTTTTTTTTTTCTGTCTTCTTTCCTTCCCCTCCTAATTTTCTTCTAAGGGGAAAGAAGGAAATATTTTTTTGTCATTTTCAAAATTCCAAAAATAGGTCCACTGTGGATTATCCCTCTTCCATTGACCCAATTCTGATTTTTTCACCCAGTAATGTTTTACTCCATTTGTCCTTCTGTTATGGAAATATCCATGCTCTATGGATGAACATTTTGTGACACTTTTTGGCTTCCATATCCATTTTGTTCTAATTTCCTGTTTTGGTGAGCAATAACTGTGCCTGACCTGTTTCCATATTCCTCTTGTTCTGATTTGTTGATATTGCAAATTTGGCAATAATAGTCTTCTTTGTTTTGTCTCCTCATCCACCTTTACCTCTTCAGTCTTTTGCTGGTCTTGAGTGTATGAAGCTTGATCACTTTGTATTGTCAAAATGTTCCTGTCCTCCATTGAGAAAGTAAATCCTTCGAGATCTGGGTCATGAACATCCATATGAACTACCTGTTCTTCATTACTCAGAAAGAACATTAAAAACTTTTTGTCCTTGATGGTCAAATTAAGCTTCATTTTTTCAAAATTTAAGATGACTTTACCTTGTTTGAGCCATGGTTGCCCTAAAATCAGCTTTTCAGCCATTAAATGGTCTGGCCACTCTTCACAATCTATCTCCATATATTCATTATTAAATTTAACTTTAATAGAAAGTGAAGATATGCTCTGAATTCTTTTCCCTCCCAGGGTTTTGATCAAAATTCTGCTTTCAGCTCTCTTAAGGTTAAACTTATTGATCAAGGCTGAGCTAATTAGATTCACTTGAGCTCCTGAATCTATCAAAACCCTTATGTTTTCATTCTGATAATTCATCATAATCAAAGGCAAATGTTCTTTTTGCTTTAGAGTGTTTTCACATAAGCACACTTGTTTCAATTTTCTAATTCTCTCTTTGGCTTCTAGTTGAGCCTCCTTTCTAATACTTTCTTCTTCTTTTTTCCTGTTTTGGGCCTTTTGCAATCTTCTCCATTCCTCAGTAGTTAATGGGCACTCATACCTCTTCACTCTACATCCACTTATGAAATTTGGTATGATTTCCCCATCAATGTTGGCTAATTGAATAGCTCCACTCTTGCTTATCTGATGTATGATATATGGCCCATGACCTTTTTTCTGAAACTTTTTCTGATGTTCCTTGATTGTGTAAGCTAAGACCAGGTCTCCTTCTTGTAGATCTTTGTCTTTTATGTGAACATCATGATAAGCTTTTTGTCTTTTCTTGTTTGTGTATATACTCATCACTGCTTGGAGTCTCGATGCTCCCAGTTTTTCCAAATCTATGACTCTCTCAGATAATTCATGTCCTGTCCAATTGTATTGGCTACCCACCTTCAATGTTGGAATAAGAAATTCCATGGGTAAAACTGCATTCTGGCCATACACCAAATTAAATGGTGTAGTCCCTAAAGCCGTTTTGTATGCCACTCTATAAGCCCAAAGAACATGATTAAGTTGAGAATCCCAGTCATTTCTGTTTGTGTTGACTAATTTGGACAATACATTACAAAGTACTTTATTAGTGCTTTCTGCTAACCCATTGGCTTGTGGGTGATATGGGGCTGACTTATTGTGACTAATCATGAAATAATTGGTCATGTTTTCTATGATCTGATTCAAAAAATGAGTCCCCCTATCACTTACCAATTCAATTGGTAGTCCAAATCTAGTGATAATGTTTTCATACAAAAATCTAGCAGTGGTGTGAGCATCATTTCTTCTAGTAGCTTTGGCCTCAGCCCATTTTGTCAAATAATCTGTAGCTACTAGTATGTATTCTGCATGAGATTGTCTGGCTGGAGGATGTATTGGTCCAATAAAGTCCAATCCCCATTTACTAAAAGCTCTGGCTGAAATTAAAGGAATTAATGGCATGTTATCTCTTTTGTTTGGTTGACTTACCCTTTGACAGACATCACATCTTTTTACATAAGTTCTAGCATCGAGAAATAGGGTTGGCCACCAAAAGCCAGAATATAAGATGAGTTTGGCTGTTCTATCACTTGAGAAATGTCCTCCAGCTACTCCCGAGTGTGCCATTTCCAACATCTCTAAATACTTTTCTTCTGGAACACAAATTCTCAGATATCCATCCATTCCTTTCTTGTATAATTGTTCTCCTATGAGTTGATATTCCTCTGAGATCACTTGTAGATTTCTTGAATCAGCACCAGCTATTACCTGTTTCACTTTCTCCTTTCTCTTCAACTTCTCAACAATATTTTCACTCCATTCAGGGTTTTTCTGAAACCAATATAAAGTTATTAATTCTGATTTCTGCCATGTTTGACATTTTTGACAGTTATCAATATATCTCTCCACATCTTGAATCTTATTTGGCCAATGTACTCCCATCCTATTAAGGTTACTTAGAGTGACAATTGTAGAAGCATGAGTACATGGATTCCAGCAATGAGCTTTTCTTACATATTCATGTTGCTCCTCTTCTGGAGTACAATATTCCAGTATATCTGACTGATTGAGGTGATACAAATGTCCAGCTAGCAACATGAAATTCCTGCTTTGTAACACCAGATGTGTGTTATTTGCTAATGACCTACAAGGTCCCATGGTTAGCAAAGGAATTAATGACATCGACCATTCAGGAACACTTTCCACCTTGAATAAGTATGTATCTGGCAAATCATCATCTATAGGTGAACTTGGTTCTTTTGACTGGATTCTTGATAAATGATCTGCTCTCAAGTGTGTTTTTCCTTGTCTAACCACCACCTCAAATTCAAATTCCATTAGTAAAAGAAACCATCTTACTATTCTTCCTGTATGACATGGTTTATTTACTAAATAGAGTAGAGCTTGGTGATCCACAAAGAATTTAAACTTGTTGGCCAATAGATAATGTCTGTATTTTTTGACAGCAAAGATCATTCCCAATCCTTCTCTCTCAGTGGTTGTGTAATTTTTTTCTGCAATGTTTAATTGTCTACTTGCATATGCTACTGGGAAATCTAATTTGCTTCCTTCTATAGGTTGTGCTAACACACATCCCAGAGCATAATTTGAAGCATCGACATGTACATGAAAGATTTTATCCCACTGAGGTGTTTTTAAAATTGGTGCTGTCACCAAACAAGTTTTTAATGTTTCAAATGCTTGGTCACATTCTTCAGTCCACTCAAACTTTGTGATGAGGGCATATAAGGGCTTGGCTATATCAGCAAATTTGTATACAAATTTTCTGTAGTACCCACAATGTCCCATAAAAGTTTGGAGTTCCTTCACATTTGTAGGTCTAGGAAGCTCTATTATGGCTTTTATTTTCTTCTCATCAGTAGAAATTCCATTTTTTGACACTATGTGACCCAACATTCTTCCTTGTCTGACATAGAATACACACTTTTCAGGGTTTAAGCATACTCTATATGTCCTGCACTTCCTGAATATTCTTTCCAAATCCTGTAAATGATCTTGTCTTTTTAAAGAAAAAGTGCATAAATCATCTACATAGATTTCCATCACATTTCTCAGGAATTCTTTGAAAATATGACACATCAACCTTTGAAAAGTTGCTGGGGCATTGGTCAATCCAAAGGGCATAACCCTAAAAGCATAAACCCCCCATTCTGTAGAAAAGGCAGTCTTATGTTGGTCCTCTAAAGCTATAGGTACTTGATTGTATCCTGAGAAGCCATCTAGAAAACTATAGACTTCCTTTCCTGCAACTCTCTCAAGAAGATGATCTGTTATTGGCAGTGGATAACTGTCCCTTATAGTTGCTGCATTCACTTTCTTCAAGTTAATGCATACCCTAAGTTTCCCGTTCTTTTTTGGCACCACAACTATAGGTGATATCCATTCAGTGTACTCTATTTCATAAATGAAATTAGCAGCCAATAACTTGTCAATTTCTTCCTTTATTTTGGCAGAATATTTATCATTAAATGTATAATGTCTCTGTTTGCTTGGTTTTGCATCAGGTGTCATAGGAATCTTATGCTCACAAATTTTTGGATCAATTCCTTTCAAATCTTTATAACTGTAAGCAAATACATCCCTATAGTTCTTTGCCAGGTTCCTTAATGCTTCTTCTTCTTGTGATGTCATGTCATCAGCTATTACTATTTGTCTCTCTTCTCCTTCTTCCTGTGTAATTACAATTTTCTTTGTTTGTTCTTCATTATCATATGCTTCCCCTTTCTTCTTCTCTCTTTTTGGTTTCATTTTCAGAAGTAGTCTGTCTTCTACTTCATAAGTTTTAAAGTTTGCTGGTACATCAAAGTATTGATCTCTTTTTATCTCTTTCTCTTTCTTTTCTTTCTCCTGGTCTCTTTCTATTTCTTTGTGTTTATGTTCCTTGTATTTGCCTGAGATTTTATCTTTGATTGCATCCTCGGCTTTTACTGTTTCCAAATATTGTGATTTTCCTTCTTTTAATATCATTTCTTGATTTTGATCCTCTTCTGTTTCTGATACTCCTATCATGTGTATGCCAATGTGGAAAATATCAAATCCTTCCTCATTTTGGAATTCCACTCCCACATATTCCTCACTGGCCAAATCCATGGTAGCTAAGATTTGATTCCATCCATAAGGCTCAAACTCTTCATCTTTGAATTGTTGAGGCACATAATTTTCATCTTGTATTTCTCTTTCTTCCACACAATCTTCTCTTCTTAACTTCCTTTTCCTATTTGTGATATTTCTTAATATGTTACACTTCCAAACTGCTGATTCACCCTCTTCCTGATCCTCCCTCTCTGATTCTTCACTTTCTTGTTGATTTTGATGTATTTTATACCATTCTCTAGGAGATATGTCACAATAGTGGCCATTTCTTAAGTTTACTCTTGTTATTCTCCCCTGGTTCTGAAGATACAAACAATCATTACCCCAATCTTGTACAATTTGCATTTGTCTCATGAAGGGTCTTCCTAGGATAATTTCATAAGATGTGGATTGTGGAAATTCTACTATAGCAAAAGTATGCTCTATTTCTATGCCGCATATGTCCACAATCACTTTCTCCCAAATTCCTAGGGGTTTTTCTATATGTCCATCTGCAAGTTGTAATCTCATTTTAGTGGGTAGTAATTCATTTCTTCCCCATTTCTCCCAGGTTTGTTTAGTCATTATAGCCACTCCTGATCCACTATCCAAAATGGCTTTTGCTGAATGTTTTCCATATTGTAATTTTAAGGTTGAATTCCCTTCTTCTCCTTCACAATATCCTCCTATTTTGTCAATAGGAATATACCATAGTTCCTCTAATTCTTGTGTTGGTGAATGAAGGTTTCCAGATATTGTTTCTCCTTTGTTTATCTTGTTTTGTAGGTGAGGATTTTGTTTCAACAAATTTTCCCATGTTGTATGACATGTAATACTACAATGTTCATCTAAGATCATTTGGAATGTTATTTGTGGATTTCCTTCTTTATCATCTTCCTTGGTTTTTGTTTTTTCATGCTTATCAAATGTTCTCCGAGAGCTGTCTTCTTCCCCTAATCTGAGTTGTGTTTCCTGGATAATTTGTTTGCATTTTAGCATCCTTTCATGCTCTAAATCCGGTATGGGATAAGCCATTGCATGATCTGCAGGGCTTGGTCCCTCTTGAATCCTTCCTTTATAGGCTTTGATTAGGGTGTCTAGGCTCTGAGAATTTCCTAATTCAGACAGATTCTGGGTCTTTTGAGGAGAAGTATGTTTTGAATTTGTTTGTTCCTGATTGTCTTCTTCCAGACTTTTGCCCACTTTCCTTTTCTTTTCCCATTTCCCTTTTTGTCTATTTTTCTTCCCTTTTGATGTAGAACCCTCATTTTGTTCTTTAATTGTTCCTTGTTGTTTGGCTTGTGCCCTTGTTATAACCTTAAGTTCAATTTGATCATTGTCACTCAATTCCTCTTGTTCCATAATTTTGACTGTTTTTAAAGGTATGTTATTAGGTGTGTTCTGTTGTTTTTGGGGATTTTTTGGACAGTCCTTGATCAGATGTTCTCTACCACAATCCTTACAGTATGCTCCCTCTATCCTGAATGTTGGAGGTTGTGGACAATCTCTAATGAAATGCTCTCCCCCACACCTATAACATGTTATCTTTGGTCCCCCTTTGAATTGAGGTTTTTGATTGGACATGTAGTTGTTGGTAATGTACATGAATGTTGCTGTGTCCATTTCAATTTTTCCATTTCCCAAATCTAGGGCTTTAAGCTCAGGTTCCCTTATTTCATAATCTTCCCATTCTTCCTGATGTCCCTCACTCCATTGATACTCTTCCTTATAAGGTGATCTGAATCTTGAATTTCCTTCGTCAATGGGTGTATATTTGACTGGTACCACATTAGTTGGAATAGGAGGTTGTTTTCCCAATACTGGTCTTGGTTGCTCAGTATAACCTGATTCCCTCTGAGCCATGTAGTCTCTTTCCTTGACAGGTTGTTTATTATAGAAGCATTCCTCCCTGGTATGGTTTGTCCATTTTCTCTCTAGTGTACAATACTTGAGTGTCTTCCTATCTTGTAAGTGTTGTGGTTTCTGATAAGGACATTGTTGTGCCAGATGATTTTCTCCACAAATATAACATTTCTTGTTTGTGTTTATCCTAGAGTTTATCAGATTAGTTTTAGTGCTTACCTCTAGGGCTTTAGCAATAGCCTGAGCCAACTCTTCTGCTGGAGGAATTTTGTCTTCATAAGATCTGGGTTGATCAAATGCTAACAAATCTTGACCTCTGTTGTCCTCCAAATCTATTGCTTCCTTAACACAGGCTGCTAAATCAGGACATCTCCTATAGTACACTAGGGTTCTTAATTGGGCACTTCTCAAACCCTCAATGAATAAGGATACTTGTTTTGCCATGGAAGGCACTTCTTCTCTTGGGCATCTATCAATGTACTGTTTAAACCTTCTGGCTGCTTCTCTAACATTTTCCTCCTTTTGTTGTTTGAAGCTGTGTATCAATGTGGCTGTACTATGTTTGATTCCAGTCTTAGAGAATTCACCAATGAAAGCTTCTAAGAAAGATTCAATGTCTAGGTACATTTCTTTTCTCAAAGGAATGAACCATGATAAGGCTGGCCCTGTTAGGGTTAGACCAAATGCCTCAAATTGTACCTTGTAATCTTCTACTTCCTCTGCTCTAATCAGTTGTCTAAATTCTGCAGCATGAGCATGAGGATCTGAATACCCTTCATATTGGTTCTTCATGCATTTGGCTACTTGGTATGGTCTAAGCATCCTACCCTGAGGTTGCCAATGAGGTCTTCTTCTGAGTGGGAAGTCATTGTATCCTTCTGGTTCTTTGTCAAAGGGATTTGGTGAAGCATGTGTCCTTCTCCCATGATGTTGCTCATTATTAGTGTAGTTTTCATTTGGTCTAGGTATATCTGGTTGTCCCATGTTATGTTCCCAAGGTCCTTTGTCAGCACATTGCCCTAGATCATTTGAATTTTCTGGGTCTTGAGAGAAGATGTATACACATCCTTGCCTGTCTTCATATCTTCCATCTTTGAATTGGGCTACTGGAGTTATATTCAGGGGAACTTCTAAATTTCTCAGTCTAATGAGGAATTTATGCATTCCATCCTGGTATACATAGGTTCCAAACCTATTTGTATACATGTATTTAAGGATGTTTCTAAAATCCCCAGTTTCTATTGACTCATTTGTTTCATTTAGGTTTTCCATATTATTTTCTTGGCCTAAACTTCTTTCTGATCTTTTACTACTTCCTGGCTCTTTTTCCTTCCTTGTTAGGTCTTGTTTAGGACGTGAATTTATTTTATTTCCAGACCTTAGTATCATTCAACTATTTTTGACAAATTTCTAATACTCATAAGAGTGTTTGTCACAGTTTCCTAACCAATATATTGGTTTTCCACAATTTTCTGTCCAAAATTGTGTGTGTTTTAATTTTCTTTCTATGTTTTGTGCTTTTCACAACTTCTTAATGAATTTAGGGTTTTTTCACGATTTTCTACTGCCTGTAGTGTTTTTTCACGATTTTATGATGCATTTAGACTTTTCCACGATTTTCTGATGGATTTGGGGTTTTTCACGATTTTCTGATGAAAATCGTGTTTTTCACGATTTTGTGCCTACTTGTGGGTTTTTCACGATTTTCTGATGAAACTCGTGTTTTTCACGATTTTCTACCTACTTGTGAGTTTTTCACGATTTTCTGTTGAAAATCGTGTTTTTCACGATTTTCTACCTACTTGTGAGTTTTTCACGATTTTCTGTTGAAAATCGTGTTTTTCAAGATTTTCTACCTACTTGTGAGTTTTTCACGATTTTCTGTTGAAAATCGTGTTTTTCACGATTTTCTACCTACTTGTGAGTTTTTCACGATTTTTTGTTGAAAATCGTGTTTTTCACGATTTTGTACCTACTTGTGAGTTTTTCACGATTTTCTGTTGAAAATCGTGTTTTTCACGATTTTCTACCTACTTGTGAGTTTTTCACGATTTTCTGTTGAAAATCGTGTTTTTCACGATTTTGTACCTACTTGTGAGTTTTTCACGATTTTCTGTTGAAAATCGAGTTTTCTAGGATTTTGTGTCAAAATCGTGTTTTTCACGATTTTGTGTCAAACTCGTGTTTTTCACGATTTTGTGTCAAAATCGTGTTTTCTGCGATTTTGTGTCAAAATCATGTTTTTCACGATTTTGTGTCAAAATCGTGTTTTTTGCGATTTTGTTCACAAAATCGTGTTTTTCATGATTTTGTGTCAAAATCGTGTTTTTTTGCGATTTTGTGTCAAAATCGTGTTTTTTGCGATTTTGTTCACAAAATCGTGTTTTTTGCGATTTTCTGTCAAAATCGTGTTTTTTGCGATTTTGTGTCAAAATCGTGTTTTTTGCGATTTTGTGTCAAAATCGTGTTTTTTGCGATTTTGTTCACAACATCGTGTTTTCCACGATTTTGTTCCCAGACAATCGTGATTGCTCACAGATTGTAAAAACACGATTTTCTTTAAGAAAATCGTATTCTGGGAATTGCAATGTCCCAATTGTTCAAAATCGCGATTTTGTGTGTGATTTACAGAATCGCGATTCTGAATGATTTTTTGAATCTTTACAAGTTTTGATTTTTCAAAATTTTCTTTCTCCAACAGAATCGCCTTACTGAAATTTTGACATGCAATAAAAGAAATTTCTTGAAAAACACTTTTTTCTTACTGAAAACCAACAAAAAACAGGAAATCACGATTTCGTGATTTTACTATTTTCCTACTTTTTTGTGTTATTTAATCACTTTAATGCAAAAAATATGTACTCAAAATGCTGCTAGACTTTTTACCTTGCTTGCCAAGTTGAAAATATCTCCAAAGCTTGCTTGTAACACAAAATCGTGATTTTATTCGACTCTGCACACTCTCTCTCTCCCTCACTCTCACTCAAATGAATTTTTCTTTGAATTTCAGGTTTTTATAGTGTTCAGAAAATCGCGATTTTGTGTGATTTCTACTTTTCCTCACTCTTTCACTTGTTCAACTTCACTTACTCAATCTTAATGACTCCCTCTACACTTTCTTATGTCAAGTACCCAAATTTACCACATATTCCAAAAAACTTTCTTTACAGAAAATCGCGATTTTGTGTAGAGAATCGTGTTTTTTTCTTAGATCTTTTCTTGTGCAAATTTTGAGTATTCTATGTCCTTGCCTTCTCTCAATATCCTTCACAACTTCAATACATGAGTCACCTGAAAAGTTATTTCAAAACAACACTTTTTACAGAAAATCGCGATTCTGTTCAGAGAATCGTGTTTTCTAATTTTCTGGGTTTTTTGATAACTTTTTTATTTTTTAAACTTTCTTTCTCTTTGTTTTGCTTCAATTCCTTCTTTTCTTTGTAATTAACTCTGCTCCTGAATTTTTGCACCAAAATCACAATCTTCCTCAGAAAATCGCGACTTCGTGCAGAAAATCGTGTTTTTCTCTATTTTTGATTTTATGCCACTTTGAGTAGTTTTTTCTTCTTGATTACCTTCAAAACCCTTCAACAACTTCAATTCAACTTTCACTTCAAATGTTAATTCAAAATCAATCACTTTTTTCAGAAAGTCGCGATTCTGTGCAGAGAATCGTGTTTTTTAATTTTCTGGTTTTTTGATCATTTTTTGTTTTCTTTTCCAGTTTTCCACAATCACTCCTAACCACAACACCTCACTTCAACTTCTTATCAAGAAAAGAAATTTGTTTGATTGTTTTTTATGAGTTTTGTGAATTTGTTTGGTATTTTTGCCCTAAAAATAAAGGTGAACACTTTACTTAGGGTTTCTGGTTTTGGAAATCAACTGATCCTATGGTTCTTGATTGGTTATGAGTTTCTATGTCCTTAGCTATCACTAAAGTACCAAAGAAAGGTTCTCCAATGAAAAAGTGTTATGAAAGGCAATCAAATTTTGTAAAGATAAACTCAATCATATGTTTTTTTCAAAATGCAGGACAACTCAAGATTTAATGCTCAGACTTGGTGAACAACTGAATCCCTCATTCTTACATCTAGCTACTTTAACTGTCCTTTCCTTAATAACACCATGTTATCTTCCCAAGATCACCCATGGTGTCTAGTACTTGGGCAAAAAGAAATCTAGAAATGCAAAAATAGATTCAAGTTACCTCCATCTTCAGCTTCTTGGCTCAAATCCTCCACACACCTGCACTTTTACTTCACCAATATGATGAGCAACTATCAATTTACAAAGATTTCAGCACTTCCACTTCTACAAGACATCCATTGCTTTCTTCTTCCCTAAAGACAAACAATGATATCTACCTATCCATGTGCACTTTTCCTAATTGATGAGCTTTACCTTGTTCACCATCATCAACTGAAGATCCAGCAAAGGTCCAACTTCAAAGAAGTTCTTGGAATGTTCCCCGGCAACGGCGCCAAAAAAATGTTTTGTTTTGGACTCCAAGTTGTCCTCTCCAATCATGAAGTAACAAAGAATCAACAAATCATCTTTATTTTGTCAATCCTAGGAATATCCATAAGACCACAGCCCCTTCAAGATAATAGATTCAAGGAAATAAGAGATTGATGGCTGGATTGCTGAGAGAAATTGAAGATGAAGAGAAAATCTTGAGTTTACCATAACTAAGGCAAATCTCCATCATTTTCCATGTTCTTTATGTCAAAACCATGCCATTTCATTAGCAGAATACAAATATGAACTCAAAATTGAAAAATATCACCTGTATCACAAAGACGAGACAATCGCGATTCTGTACCAACATACGATTTTCACAATTTTGGAACTTCCTTCAGTCCTTTTCCACTTATTACAGCAATAGGTCTCTCTCTTCATACAACTTACTCAGTAATACACAAATGTGACTCACAAATCTCCATGATTAAGCAAGAGACAAGCTCACACATCAAAGGAAATACACTCAACAGGAGAAAACACGATTTTTGCAGAAACTCTTTCTTCTCTATTGATAGCTTGAGCAAATGACTAACCAACCTCTCCAAAATAGAGAAAATTGACTTATATACATTTTCAAGTGTCCCTTTTCACACTTGAAATTAGGTCTTTTTCTCTAATTTTCTAAAAAAATGCTATCTAAGAGTTTCTAAAAATTCTACAAAAATTACATGAGATCCTCAACCACATAAGGAAGACTCTTCCTTATTTTTACAACCATTGCATAAATATTTTACAAGTTTTTTGACTTTTTACTAATTTCTTTACATCAAAAATGCTTTTCCAAAAATACACCTTCCAACAATGTGCATAGCAGTGGTTTGAATATTGAGGAGAGGGTGAGTTTTATAGTGCACCTTATGCCATGTAACCATGCATATCGCTATATTTGTTTTGCAGCACATTGTCATGTGTCAGTCAACTATCTAGGACTTGAATGTGGTGCTGAAATACCAGAACATGTGTGGCAAACAATCTCTGGATTCTTTGATGGTGGATTCAACTTTCACGGAGGTAAGCTTGTCGTGTTGATTAATATTAATAATATTACTTTTTATCCATGGTTGTGGCTTCTTGGTAGTTGTTTGTAACTAGATATTACTAATTAGGTTGCTACTTGTTACCTATTACTAAGTAGCTGGTTCTTAGTTACTTTTTACTAAGTATCTATTACTAATTAGATTATTACTAGTTATTGAGTTGCTGATTCTCAGTAACTTGTTAGTATTAATTACTAATGAGCTTGTTACTAGTTAGCTATTACTAGGTTACTAAGTTATTACTAATTATCTTGTTAACAATTAGCTATTACTAAGTAGCTGGTTCCTAGTTAACCATTAGTAATTAGCTATTACTATTTAGCTTGTTACCAATTAGCTATTACTAAGTAGTTAGTCCTTGGTTAGTTGTTTGTAATTATCTATTACTAAGTAGCTTGTTACCAGTTAGCTATTACAAAGTAGTTGGTTCTTAGTTAGTTGTTAGTAATCAACTATTACTACTAAGCTAGTTACTAATTAGCTAGTACTAATAAGCTAGTTACTAATTAGCTATTACTAAGTATATGGTTACGGTTAATTGTTTGTAAATAATTAGCATGTTACTAGTTAGCTATTACTAAGTTGCTAACTCTGGGTTACTTGTTACTAATGAGCTATTAATAATTAAATTGTTACCAATTAGCTATTACTAAGTAGTTGGTCGTTAGTTAGCTATTAGAAATATTTATTACTATATTAGTTTGTTACCAATTAGCTATTAATAATTAGCTATTACTAAGTAGCTATTACTAAGTAACTATTACTAAGTAGCTATTAGTAAGTAGCTATTACTAAGTAGCTATAACTAAGTAGCTAATTCGTCATAGCTATTACTAAGTAGCTATTACTAAGTAGCTGGTCCTTAGTTAGCTTATTAGTAAGTTATTGTTAATTAGCTTGTTACTAATCACCTATTACTAATTAGATATTACGAATTAGCTATTACAAATTAATATTTAGTTTGTTAGTAATCAGCTATTGCTAATTAGCTATTATGAATTAGCTATTACTAATTAGTTGTTATTGATTAGCTTGTTACTAACTAGCTATTATTGATTAGCTATTAGTGATTAGCTATTATTGATTAGTTATTACTGATTACCTATTACTGATTAGCTATTATGAATTAGCTATTACGAATTAGCTATTATGAATTAGCTATTATGATTTAGCTATTACTAATTAGTTATTACTAACTAGCTATTACTAATTAGCTATTACTAATTAGCTATTATTAATTCGCTATTATGAATTAGCCATTACTAATTAGCTTCTTACTAAGTAGATATTACGAAGTAACTAGTTCTTGGTTAGTTGTTTGTAATTAGCTATTACTAATTAGCTTGTTAATAATTCGCTATTACTAAGTAGTTGATTGTTCGATAGTTGTTAGTACTTAGCTATTACTAATTAGCTTGTTACTAATTCATTATTATTAATTAGCTATTACTGATTAGCTATGATTGATTATCTATTAGTGATTAGCTATTACGAATTAGCTATATTAAGAATTAGCTATTATGAATTAGCTATTACTAATTAGCTATTATTGATAAGCTATTACTGATTAGCTATTACAAATTAGCTATTATGAATTAGCTATTAGAAATTATCTATTACGAACTAGCTATTAATAAGTAGCTATTACTAATTAGCTATTATTGATTAGCTATTATTGATCAGCTATTAGTAAGTAGCTATTACTAATTAGCTATTACTCATTATCTATTAATAATTAGATATTATGTATTAGCTATGGCAAATTAGCTATTACAAATTAGCTATTACTAATTAGCTATTACTAATTAGCTATTACTAATTAGCTATTATTAATTCGCTATTACAAATTAGCCATTACTAATTAGCTTGTTACTAAGTAGCTATTATGAAGTAACTAGTTCTTGGTTAGTTGTTCGTAATTAGCTATTACTAATTAGCTTGTTACTAATTAGCTATTACTAAGTAGCTGATTGTTCGATAGTTGTTAGTAGTTAGCTATTACTAATTAGCTTGTTACTAATTCACGATTACCAAGGATCTAGTTTTTCGTTAGTTGTTTGCAATAATTCATCCATCAACTATCTCTTTCTTACTCTTTAACCCTCTAGTGGAACACTAATCTAGCTAGTTTCATTGTGCTAAGCAGTTGCTCGTACCATAACAATTACCAACAATGCTGATGTTGCATATGATAGGGAGTTTGGGACAAGTGAGAATGTTGGACATACACCATTTGCTGAAAGTAAAACTTATGCCCAACCTTCATCATCCAAAGAGAAAGCCATCCTTCCTCCAAACACCGTCTACAATGGATGTTAGTGTGGATCCTTGTCCAATTGACAACATGCATGATGCGGAGTCCACACACATTGACTTTCATAGTGGTCTAGACGGAATGATTGAGAATGTTCTTGATCGAGTTAGCAGCTTAGATATTCATCTAGCTAGTCACAACTCTGTAGTTGATAATGATCCCATTCTTTGTTCAAACAAAGGTCATCTGCAGAATCCAACTTCTGATCCTAATCAGAGTCCAAATAGAGATGTTCTTCAAACGAATGCTACAAATGAAACCTCCTCAAAGCAAAACTATTGTAACCCAGCCTTAGTTTCTGACATGTGTGGATTCCCAACAAAGTTTGTAGGTGTTCATGTACAAGAGGATGCCACTCTAGTGCAGTTTATGGAAAATGCAAAAAGAAATTTACAAGTACCTATGAAACGACAAAAGAAGTCAAGCCATTTGCACCCAATTACAAGGCGGCAGACTACTCGGTCACACTTGAACGGAGGTGCTTTACATGATATAGAGGATCTTTTGAAAGAATAGTACCAGTGTTCACCCTCTTACATTATTGTCCTTTGTAATGGTTACTATCCGCACGTGTGGCATCATCCAAATCTATTAGCTATCATCACAGTTTGTGATTAGCCTATTTTGTCTCGATGTTATTAAAATATTTTTTTGTCTCTGCCTCATATTATATACCATGTACATATTTGATAGCTCAATTGTGTCATTGATTGTAATGATGTAAACAATTCTTCTTTTGGTATTATATGGGAAAAATGGCATTTGTCCATAACTTAAGCACCAATTTGGAAATAATTTGAAGTCTTAATGCGACCATAAACATTAGGAACGCATTTGTATGAATTTTACAATCGTTCCTCTCATGATGCCTTTTCATAATGATATGATTTGGATAGTAGTAAATAGTTTCAAAGTGAGGAAATTGATTTCACTATTTAGTTCTACTGTTCACCTTCTTACAACACCTCTTTGTAATGGTTACTATCCACATGTGACATTGTCCAAATCGATTAGCTCTCATAGGATTTTGTATTTAGCCTATTTTATAACGATGTTATTGATTGTATTTATCCTATTCTTTACAACTTTCGATAGACTAACAGTGTCATTGATTGTAAGTTGTAATGATGTTTGGCTTATAGGTCAGATAAAGAACAAAGCTCCATCCATAGCTGCCGCAAAAGACACTTTACATCCTCAGCAAGTCAATGTCAAGCTACAATAGAAGTGCCCAAAAAGAAAAAAAAAAACTAAATAAAGTATCAGTTTCAACTCAAACTGATCCTATTTCAACTCAAACATGTCCTATTTCAACTCAAACTGATCTTATGCAACAACAGTTGAGCAGAAAGTATCAGTTTCAACTCAAACTAATCCTATACTAGTGTTTACACCAAAAGGCAATCAAGAGCCTAAACAAATACTAGGCAAGTCAAAAAAACGAAAGAGGTTGGATCATGTGATAATGGAACCAAAATTTATTGAGATAGAAAGGGACCCTCCAAAGATTCAATGTGGCCTGACAGAGGAGGAGATACAGGAATTGAAACCTATTCACACAGATTTACAACCTAGGGCTCTGATTCTAGAAGTTCAAGTATTTATGAATATCCGAAGTAAGCAGGCCTTTCTTGACATAATGATTTTCTTCAATGGTTCCTTGAACATTTCAATGTCTAGATTTGGAGTGCCTATGATCTAGATGAGGTTAACAAATGTATTGACACAATCTTCGTGGAGTTCATGAGGAAATTTATGGATATTTGGAGGAGGGATCAGTGTTTTTGGAATTTTCCAATCCATTTCAAGAAACTGGCTCATTTCTCGCACAAGAATGTGGAGTATGGGCCTGGCAATACATTGATAATTGATACTACTGCTTACAGGTTACTTTACAACATTAGAAGATGTTTTCTAATGTTACCAAAGATGAAAATCAGTGAAATACTTAATTATCTGTCAGGAACTCTTTGTGATCAACTTTAGAAATGGTTAATAGCCCCAAATTGTATTGAGTATGCAGATATTATTTCCAAATTAATTCCTCTTGATGAAGAGAATTTTTCTATATATCATGGAATACATTGAGACCGTAATCGAGATTACAGACATAATCAAGATTACAGACAAAAACATTGAGTTATGCCAACTCTAGGGTGGCTATGAATGGTTCTGTTTTTGAACCCTTCAATCTTTATAGATCTATCAGATAGGGTTGTCCCCTTGCTCCTCTTCTGTTTGCTATTTCTAGTGATGCTCTGGGATGGTTAGTCAAAGATAAAATTGAACAGGGAATTATTAGAGGTATTTCTATGCTTGGATGAAAGTTAAAGAGGGTTATACCTTAAATCTAGTGTTTGCTTCTAATCTCTGGTTTTTGTCACAAGACTCATTATGGACTGGACAGGTGAATGCTGACGAAGCTTCTCCTTTGCCTATTTAGATGAATAAGTGCAGTAAAAAAGACTTTAACTCATGGAATAGCCTTATGTCTGGGCAAGATATTGTGGATCCTTTCATCATTTATGGCATTGTTGATTTAGCTCTTGGTTGTAAATAGGTGCTTATGGATCAGAGGGAGCTGCTCCTGAAAGCCACGGAGAAGTGCAACCACTACAAATATTATGGAGAGCACACATGGAGAGCACAAATATTCTGGAACATCTGGGTTGGAAGAAATAAAAGCTACTTTGGAGATGGTAGTAGGAATCAAATTTAAAACTGTTGGAAAGAAATGAAGTTTGCTAGATAGGCCTACCTTTCTAGTATCTCTGATGCTCCTATGCATCAAGCCATGTATTCAAAAATCGTATGTAATGTTAGATACCAACAGTGGAGAGTCACTCTGTCTAAGATGTATTGTCCCAAGAGGGCTTGCCCCTTGCACAATTGTACAATATTTCCTAAATTTAATTTAATCTCTGATCTCCATCAAATAAACAATAACTTTTAAGTCTATGGGTGGATTCAAACTATTCAGATGGAACATAAATGGCATTTCCTTCCAAAATCATGCTTCCACCTCCACATCAATTCATCTGTTTCATGGGCGCATGTTTTGTTCTGAGGGGGGTAAGCTGCCATGCTTTTCTTTTTTCCTTTTGAAATGGAGGTTCAGCCTAAGCCTACTCCCCTAAACTTTAATTTTGAAATTGTAAATATACAAGTGAACAAGCATAGTACATGTGGGACCCCCCGTATCCCACAAAGCAAGGGTTAGATGAGTTACATAGTATCTTTTCATAGCCAAGGATTGAACCCTTGCCCCTGCCTCAAGAGGCGAAGAGCCAATCCAACTGAACTGAGCCACACTCTTTTTTTTTAGAGAAGAAAAAAATGAATATTAATATAGAAGAGTTACAAACTATGCTAGGGGCAAACCCTCACCAAATACAGATAAGCACTCCACCTTTTTTTCTTTTAAGACAACAAGAAGATTAGATTAATGATGGTATGTGTAAGTGTACAGAGGGCAAGATCCCACACAAGGGTCCCAGATTAGCAAATATTGTTGGAGCAGGGGACATACATCTAGGCAGGATACAAGTCAGAGAGATATAAAGGTTCCTGATACACAAGCTCATGTACATGAGAAAATCATGTCAAATTTGGAGCTAGAGTACAACTTAAGCAATGAATCTCCCCATTGGTTCGGGGGGGGGGGGTGTTATACGGATGTTTAGATAGTTGAAAATCCTCAGGAGGGGCTGTCTTGAAAGCAAGAAGACACCTCACTGCAATGTCTTTGAACCCTTTGCAGCTCTTGAATTTCTACAACATGTATCTGAGAACATCAGCAAGGTGAACAGGCCTGTGGGAAGTGCATTGAAGAAGCCTCTCCTGCAGCACCTTTTTGTGCAACAACAATACCTAAAGACAAGCAGGAGATAAGTTAGTGATATCCATTATAGCAGAGTCGTGAATGACCCTGCCATTGATAGTGAGGTCATTCTAGCTAGAGTATCCTTTCTTGCAACACTTGTGCTCTTTGATTCCCATTTTGCAATTGTTCCACAGAGATAGCCATCCAATCCAGACGCTTTCCTGAAGAAAAAAGTCAGAATGAGTAAAGTGCTTCTCATTAGGGTAACATGCCTTTTTAACCTCCATCCAAGCCTTTCATAATCTACAACAAAGGGAACTGCCTACAACAACAAAAGAGTGAGGAGACATAATAATATCCCATAAAGAATGATCTTGCCAGGATTTATAGTTTTCTATATAAAAATGTTTAGTGTTTCTTTTTATGAGGTTAGCCCATATGTCAGAAGAATCCAGGGACCTAGCTATCCATTTAGAAGCTTTATTAGGGAGGCAGTAGATGTTCCACTTGATTGAACTTCTCAGCACAGAAATGGTTACTAATGAAACTAGTTTATAATTATCTAGTCAATTGTGTACTACATAGTGCCAGACAAAAAAGTTTTCCAACATCACATGGGTATTACAAATTCTAGGGCATACTATTATAAATTACCTCAGACACATCACCATTTATGGTAAACATGTATGTACAATCGTGGATTGGTGACATGGGTATTTTAATGCATCTTACAAGATGGTGTTGGGGGATTCTTGGACAAGAAGGAGTTTGAGGGTTTGTAGGAGAAAAGGAAAAGACAAGAAGAGAAAATACACCCTAGAAGCCTCTGCCGATTGATTACACTAAGACAAATACAATGTTGAAGCACAATACAAGCCAATACTTATGTGCAAAATCCCACAGAGTGCTCAATTACAAATTACCAAATACCCAAAGCCTTCTTGTTGCTGGCCTCCTCTGCACTAGACCTCCACCTGCTTCAAGCTTACCCTTGTGCACACCTTGCACCAAGCTTCCACTAAGGGGGAGGAATGAATACCTTCTGTCGGCATGCGCACACTGCAAGGAGACTTTGAGATCCTTGGGGGACTAGCTAAGCACTCTCTACACAATCCCTTAGTCACTCTCCATGCACTCCTTCACTTCCACTTCTCTGCGTCGCACACTGTTGACTCTTGCACTTCCCTCTCTTGCTTCACTTAGACTATGCTCTCTTGCTTACTCTAGAATGCCCAAGAATAGTCCTTGCCTTGATTTGAGTGTGTCGATCACGTATGCTCCTAACTGCAATAGTATCTTGGTGCTCACTTTGATGTCCCAAGATTGTCTTCACAAGTGGCAGCCAACGACTCCCTGTTTTGTCCTGTAGTGACTTTAGACTAAAACCAAAAATTTAATTGGGGGGCCATATTTTCACCTATGCGTACGCTGTCGCTCACATGCCTTCACATTTCCTTTTAAGTCTTCACTTTTGCACATAAGAGGGGGTTCACCTGAACCTTCCCAAATACTTTAAAAACACTTTGAAACTTAGGGAAATTAGAGAAAATACCTCTGCAACCTGCAACCTACTTACTCCAATTTACCCTTTGTGGATAATTAATTGTGCACTACCTGTGCACTTTCACCTTGTTGACTTTGACCAATTTGACTTTGATCTTTTGACTTTGATTGGAGTTTACTTTGACTGTCATTGACTTTGACCAATATGACTTTTATGGGCTCAACAGTTGCCCACCACCTAATGTGCTCTCCGTCTCGGAGAGCTATAGCAAAAACTCTTAGCAGAGAGGACACCAGGATTCTAGAGCTACATAATCTTGAAAAGTGCACCGGAGCAGCAACCAATTCCACTAGAATAAGCACCAGAGGAGAACCAAAAGTGGGATTTTGTTATGGAAAAGCAAAGGGGGGGCAATGGAAGGTTAGAAAGGAACGGGAGGGGAGGGCTGAGGGCAGAGATGGAAGGGGTTGGGAGGGTGAAGGATGTGGCTGGGCAGATATGGAAAGGGAGGGACTGGGGGTATGATTATGGGGTCTAGAGAGGGTTAAAATGATCAAACAGTAGAGCTACAGAGGGTGTATATGGGACATTATAAAACATAAGGTAAGAGAAGGAGGGAATAGAACATGTGGACAATGTGGTGTAATAAAACATGTGATAAATGTGCATAAAACATGTGGGTTTTGACAAAAAGGCAGAGAAAAAGTTCAAATTTGGAAAAATAAAGTCAAAAAATGAATCCAGAGGTGCCAAAATACATGAAAGTGACTCTAGTTTTGAAAAAAATGGCCATCCGAGGCACAATCTAGAGCCAAAAGCTTTGAGCCATGAAAAATAAAAAAAACATATAAAAATAATTTTTATTTTTATTTTTTTTTTGGTGCTGCAAACGCCCAAACCTTAAAAATAAAAAGAAAATTAAAATAAATAAATAAAATAAATAATAAAACTATATAAAAATATAAATATAAATATAAAATAAAATAAAATAAAAATAAAAAAATAAAAATAAATAAAAATAAAGAAATAAAAAGAAGAGAAAATAAAAATGGGGGGGGTGGGGATGTGTCAGAACGGGGGGTGGGGGGTTGGGAGGGGGAGGGGGGGGGGAGGGGGGGGGGAGGGGGGGGGTTAGTCGGTGGGGGGGGGCGGGGGGGGGGGGGGGGATTTTTTTTTTTCAACCCCAAAAATTAGAGAAAAAATCCAAAAAAATGCCAAAAAAATTACCAAAAAATTACCAAAAAAATTCTGAAAAAATTCTCAAAAAAAATTCTACAGGGCTAGGCTTAATTTCCGTACTCAAAACCACAATGAGTTTCATTTTTTCCTCCTATTTGGCAATAAAATGACATCTAAAAAGGATAAAAATGCTAAAAAAAATGCTAAAAATGCTAGAAAAAATTTCCAAAAATACCCAGAAATTGTATTGTTGCAGCGGTTATGAAATCCCTTCTAGGTTGGCTAAAAACTCAATGAACAAGTATGAAATTGATAAAGAAAACTACTAAAACTGAGCAAAATGAGATGAGAAAGCTATGTACAATCTGGACAGATTTTGCAGTTCCAAGTGATCCATACTTCTTCAAGTGTGTTGATGGTAGGCCTTGAGCCTTGATATGTTGACCAGTGGCAAGGCCTCCCCTTTCAGCATCTCTAACTCCACAGCACCCCAATTCAGCATTGTTTTGACTCGATAAGGTCCTTCCCAGTGTGGAAGCCATTTACCTCTCAATTGTGTATGAAGATGAGGTCTATGAAGAAGAACTAACATGCCTGGTTCTATGTTGTTGTTCCACAGATGTCGATCATGTGCCTCCTTCCTCTTCATCTGAGTCTCTATCAATTGTTTTGTCGCTAGTAGACGAATCTCCTCCACTTTATGTAGTGCACCAAGCCTCTGAGAGACATCACAATCTTTCTTGCCCTGCATGTTTGTTGGGGGATTCTTGGACAAGAAGGAGTTTGAGGGTTTGTAGGAGAAAAGGAAAAGACAAGAAGAGAAAATACACCCTGGAAGCCTCTGCCGATTGATTACACTAAGACAAATACAATGTTGAAGCACAATACAAGCCAATACTTCTGTGCAAAATCCCACAGAGTGCTCAATTACAAATTACCAAATACCCAAAGTCTTCTTGCTACCAGCCTCCTCTGCACCAGACCTCCACCTGCTTCAAGCTTACCCTTGTGCACACTTTGCACCAAGCTTCCACTAAGGGAGAGAAATGAATACCTTCTGTCGGCACGCGCACACTACAAGGAGACTTTGAGATCCCTGGGGGACTAGCTTAGCACTCTCTGCACAATCCCTTAGTCACTCTCCATGCACACCTTCACTTCCACTTCTCTACGTCGCACACTAGTGACTCTTGCACTTCCCTCTCTTGCTTCACTAAGACTATGCTCTCTTGCTTACTCTAGAATGCCCAAGAATAGTCCTTGCCTTGATTTGAGTGTGTCGATCATGTACGCTCCTAACTGCAATAGTATCTTGGTGCTCACTTTGATGTCCCAAGATTTTCTTCACAAGTGGCAGCCAACGACTCACTATTTTGTCCTGTAGTGACTTTCGACTAAAACCAAAAATTTAATTGGGGGGCCATATTTTCACCTGTGCGTACGCTGCCGCTCACATGCCTTCACATTTCCTTTTAAGTCTTCACTTTTGCACATAAGAGGGGGTTCACATGAACCTTCCCAAATACTTTAAAAACACTTTGAACCTTAGGGAAATTAGAGAAAATACCTCTGCAACCTGCAACCTACTTACTCCAGTTTACCCTTTGTGGACAATTAATTGTGCACTTTGACCTTGACCTTGTTGACTTTGACCAATTTGACTTTGACCTTTTGACTTTGACTACAATTGACTTTGACTGCCATTGACTTTAACCAATATGACTTTTATGGGCTCAACAGATGGGAATACATATAAGCTGGTGGTCTTGTTTCTAACAACCTATAGACATTTTCTTTTAGTCTCTCATAAAATAAACCCACCACATAATATGTTCCTAAAGCTATGAGGTTGTTTCATGCATCCATTACATTCTTCAAACTAAACTGTTTTCCTTGTGTGTACTTTAATAAATAGAAATTTGTACCTTCATCATTGTCCTCTTCTGCATTTACTGCAAAGTTGTCATCCACTACCAATGCATCTGATAGGTAGTTGCCATCACCTTCAAATGTAAATTTGGAAAAGGATGAGTCTTCTCCTTCATCTGGCTCACTGATAGGAGTCAAAGTATGGTACGCCCAATTTTAAACATGGCATTTGTTGATGCATCTTTTCCACTGACCATGGATACAATGAAAGCAATATCATGTTAGTTCTATAACACCAATGCAATGTCCTAAAGTTATGATAGGATTATTTGAGAAAACTCTAAAGAAATTTATCAAGCACAATTTCATTTATTTATGGCAAGCGAACCAGTTTAAGATGTGTGTCTCTGAACTCCCAGGTGATGTTTTGGTTTCAGTGGTTGATTTTGCTAAAAACTATACATTATCCAAGCAAAATGAAGTACAATCTATCCATTGGTAGTGTGTACAGGTAACTATTTTTGTGCATATCACATATTTTCGTTTGGAGGGTATTCCTAAAAAGGTAATCCACCTCTTCATATCCGATGACAAGAAGCATGACACGCTTTTTGTGCAACATTGTTTCCAATTACATTGGCAATGGTTGAGAGAGCTAAATCTTGAATTAAGCCAACATTGGGTATGGTCAGATGGTGCAGCTTCTCAATTTAAAGCTAAACATCCATTTTACTTCGTAGGAAGATATCCAGGGCTAACAGGCATGACTATGATATGGAAATTCTTTGATTCAAGGCACAGGAAGGGAGAACATGATGGTGCAGGTGTAGTTGTGAAAAGGGCCCTAACCCATGAACAACTTAAACCTGAAGGTGCAATGTTGAAGTGTGCTTCAGATGTTGTGAAATTTCTTAGGGGACATTTGTCAGAGTCAAAAGGGAGAGATGTCACACAGGTCTTCTGGGAAGTGAAGATTGGTGAAGTGAATAGGGAGAAGGCTTGGGATTGTAAGGGGATATCTCAAGTTCGATCCTTGCATTCTCCCTCGTTATCAATTCTTTCCTTTTATGAACTTGTCCTTCATACATTGACTCGACATCTTCAAAGATCTTTACAGGAACATGATATTCCTCAATGCTAGTCTCTCTCGGACACCACTTAAAATGTCCTACTCCACAATCAGAGCACTCACCCATCACACATTTGTACTGGTGGAATGTGGTATCATTTTGACGTGGACATAGAATACTCTCTATAATGCTACTAATCGATCGAAATGTAGTTGTTGAAGCATTGCACCTTGATGTCTTCCCTACTTGACAAATAAAACAATCACATTTACAAAGACAGATATGCAGATCGAGCTTGATTGACGTAGGAGATTGATTGCATCCTTAAGGTATGACATTTGAATGTGATAAATGCAGTAACATGTGAATCTGTCTTTCAATCTCTTAACAAAATATGGCTTTAATGATTCAAACTTTCGAAGCTGGATATTTATCATTGGATGCAATTGTTTGAAGCATATAAATAGCTCCATCGATATTACACAAACAAGTGGTTATTTGTAGTCATTAATTAGCTAGTTATCAGTTTGCTATTACTAAGTAGTTGGTGGTTAGCTGTTACAAGGTCTTAGATTGTTACTAGTTAGTTCTCAATAATTAGTTATTACTATTTAGCTTGTTAGTAATTAGCTATTATTAAGTAGCTGCTTCTTGGTTAGCTATTTGTAATTAGCTATTACTAAGTAGTTGGTTCTTAGTTAGTTCTCAGTAATTAGCTATTACTGAGAACAATTAGCTTGTTAGCAATTAGTTATTACTAAGTAGCTGGTTCTTGGTTAGCTGTTTGTAATTAGCTATTATTAATGAGCTTGTTACTAATTAGATATTACTAAGTAGATGGTTCTTGGTTAGCTATTTGTAATTAGATATTACTAATTAGCTTGTTACTAATTATCTTGTTACTAATTAGCTTATTATTAATTATCTTGTTACTAATTAGCTATACTAAATAATTGGTTCTTGGTTAGCAATTTGTAATTAGCTATTACTAATTAGCTTGTTACTAATTAGCTTGTTACTAATTAGCTATTACTAATTAGCTTGTTATTAATTAGCTTGTTACTAATCTTGTTACTAATTAGCTATAACCAATTAGCTTGTTAGTAATTAGCTATTATTAAGTAGCTAATTCTTGGTTGGTTGTTTGTAATTAGCTATTACTAATTAGCTTGTTACTAATTAGCTATTACTAATTAGCTTGTTACTAATTAGCTTGTTATTAACTAGCTTGTCACTCATTAGCTTGTTAATAATTAGCTATTACTAATTAGCTTGTTACTAATTAGCTATTACTAATTAGCTTGTTATTAATTAGCTATTACTAATTAGCGTGTTAGTAATTAGTTATTACTAAGTAGCTTGTTCTTGGTTAGTTGTTTGTAATTACCTATTACTAATTAGCTTGTTACTAATTAGCTATTACTAATTAGCTTGCTACTAATTAGCTTGTTACTAACTAGCTTGTTACTCATTAGCTTGTTACTAATTAGTTGTTACTAATTAGCTTGTTATTAACTAGTGTGTTACTCATTAGCTTGTTACTAATTAGCTATTACTAATTAGCTTATTAGTAATTAGCTATTACTAAGTAGTTGGTTCTTGGTTAGCTATTTGTAATTAGCTATTACTAATTAGCTTGTTACTAATTAGCTTGTTACTCATTAGTTTGTTACTAATTAGCTTGTTAGTAATTAGCTATTACTAAGTAGTTGGTTCTCGGTTAGCTGTTTGTAATTGGCTATTGCTAATTAGCTTCTACTAATTAGCTATTACTAAGTAGCTTGTTACTAATTAGCTTGTTAGTAATTAGCTATTACTAAGTAGCTTGTTATTGGTTAGTTGTTTGTAATTAGCTATTACTAATTAGCTTGTTACTAATTAGCTATTACTAAGTAGCTGGTTCTTGGTTAGTTGTTTGTAATTAGCTATTGCTAATTAGCTTGTTACTAATTAGCTATTTGTTATACATTATGGAATATGTTGAACAATGCATTGTTGGAGTGTTAATTTATTAATGTATTAATGTGTTTTGGTGTTTTTGATATAGCAGCTGAAGGTTCGTGAGGGCGTGAAAGCGTGAAAGGGCGGACATCAATAATTCGACTTTATCAATAAATCCGATTTATAATTTAGTTTATAAATAAATTTGCATAGAAGGTTCTATTGTTAAAAATAGTTAGAAAAATAGTGGTTAGAATAAGGGTCATTGTAGACTGTAGTTTCTGATATTAAAAGAAAGGATTTCTACGAAAGTCACCAACTTTTAGTTTCATGCATGCTTTTTGAAGCCGCTCTCACGTAACCACTCTTTTTGACATAATAAAAAATTCCTATAAATACATGCACTCTGTGGACTCTCGAAACAGAGTGCATGGGGGGAGATTGCACCCAATATTGCGTTGAGTCTCGTCTCTTGCTGTCTCTATTTTTCTGTGTGTTTTCTACATTTGTAACCACTGTGTGTGTGTGTGAGCAAGATCTTGATAATAGTGGTATCAGAGCCTTGCATGTGTCACTACAAAGGGATCTATTTTTGTTCATTTTGGAGAATTTATCCCTGTTTCGTTGTTCTCTGTTCGTGATTCCGATTCCGATTCCGCTTCCGCTTCTGTTTCTGTTTCCGTTTCCGTTTCCGTTTTAGTTCGAGTTCCAGTTTCTGGTTTTTGTTTTTGTTCTATTCATGTTCCAGAACCAGAATCTACGTTTACACCTACATTTACACCTATGTTTACTCCTTCGGCTTACTCCAAGGCGTCGACCAAGGCATAGAACTTAGGCATAACTTAGGCATTACATTGGCATCATTGGCAGCCAAGGCTCCCTTGGTGGCCGTTGGCTACGCGCGAACCAATTTTAATGTACGAGTGGCAATAACTTAGGCATAACTTAGGCATTACATTGGCATCATTGGCAGCCAAGGCTCCCTTGGTGGCCGTTGGCTACGCGCGAACCAATTTTAATGTATGAGTGGCAATAAGGACTTTTAGATTCACCCAGGTGGGAGGATTTGAACCCACAACCTTCTTCACACAGGTGTTTTACCACTACACTATCTCTTTGTGTTGTCACTTTACTTCTCTTTTCTTATATTTAACATAACTTTCATCTCTTTCTTACTTTTTCAATTCCCAAGAACAACCATTCCTTTTACATTTTAACTCAAACAAACTCAAAAATTGTTTTTACATATCTAGCAAGAAGGTTTTGTCTCTACATCCTCATGGACCCTATGAAAAACATGGAGGATTTCAGTGAATCACTTCTACCCAAGGTCACACTCGGGCAACAACTGGAGCTCTTGCGGCACGAATTACGAGGCACTCAGAACGAGATCCGACAACTTGACGAGATACTCAAAAAGATGCAAACTAATGAAGACAACCTTACGAAGGTGGTCAAAACTATTGCCTCTGCCCAGTGGGATGGCACATTCCAAGATTGTCGTTAAGAATTACCAGTTTTTACGGTTTGATGGCCGGAAGGATGGCCCTTTTATCCTTTCATGGATTTCATAGTTTGATGATTTTTATACTAATGAAACATATGCTGAAAATGAAAAAGTCAAATTTGCCACTAACTATTTAGTAGGAAAAGCTCAGTTTTGGTGGAATGATCTTTGTCATAGTGCAGATTGTCCAAACACATGAGGGCTTTTCAAGAAAAGCTTAAGGATTCTTTTCTACCCTTATAATTCGACCTACATGTTTGAAAATTGTGGGCTAAATTTACATGGATGGAAGGTGATATGTTTACAACCTATACGGACCGGTTCTACCAATACTTAGTATCTCTTTGCTTGCTTGAAGATGTTTCAGATGATACTATGAAGAAGAAGTACAATGATGGTTTAGAGAAGGAAATTCAAGCAAAGCTTCGCTCATGCGGACCTACATCGCTTCATGAAGCTATTGCATTTACTCATGATGCGGAGAATGAGTACCAATGGATTATCAAGAGGATCAATTTGCAGCAGCCACATCAACAACAACAATATTTTTGCTAGTCTAATTTTCTTTCATTATATGTAATGCATTTACACATAGAATTTATTATGTAGGATCATACTTTAGATATACTCTTGAAAATGAATTAGATTATTGACTTATTTAAAGGTTATGTCAGCACCTCATAGATAATTCTAATAATTTAATGCCTCCATGAACATTTCCATGCATGTGTTTTACATGAAACATGCTTATTTTTTTTGTTCAGTGATGGAACATGTGACTGGCCATCCATGTTTATTTTTCTTTTATCAACTGAGGTCAATTGCTTTTTCAACTAAGGGGCATGTTATACATTATGGAATATGTTGAACAATGCATTATTGGAGTGTTAATTTATTAATGTATTAATGTGTTTTGGTGTTTTTGATATAGTAGCTGAATGTTCGTGAGGGCATGAAAGCATGAAAGGGTGGACATCAATAATCCGACTTTAGTGCAGTCATCAATAAATCCGCTTTATAATTTAGTTTGTAAATAAATCTGCGTAGAAGGTTCTATTGTTAGAAATAGTTAGAAAAATAGTGGTTAGAATAAGGTTCATTATAGACTGTAGTTTCTGATATTAAAAGAAAGGCTTTCTACAAAAGTCACCAACTTTTAGTTTCATGCATGCTTTTCAAAGCCTCTCTCATGTAACCACTCTTTTCGATGTAATCAAAAATTCCTATAAATACATGCACTCTGTGGACTGTCGAAACAGAGTGCATGGGGGAAGATTGCACCCAATATTGCGTTCAGTCTCGTCTCTTGCTGTCTCTATTTTTCTGTGTGTTTTCTACGTTCGTAACCTCTATGTGCATGTGAGCAAGATCCTAATAACACTATTACTAAGTAGCTTGTTACTAATGAGCTATCACTAAGTAGGTGGTTCTTGGATAGTTGTTTGTAATTAGCTATTACTAATTAGCTTGCTACACTAGTAACCTATTACTAAGTAGCTGGTTCTTAGTTAGTTCTCAGTAATTAGCTACTACTATTTAGCTTGTTAACAGTTAGTTATTATTAAGGAGCTAGTCGTTGGTTAATTGTTTGTAATTAATTATTACTAATAATCTATTACTAATTAGCTTGTTACCAATTATCTATTACTAAGTAGCTAGTCCTTGGTTAGCCATTTGTAATTAGCTATTACTAATTAGCTTTTACTAATTAGCTATTACTAAGTAGCTGGTTCTTGGTTAGTTGTTTTTAATAAGCTATTACTAATTAGCTTGTTACTAGTTACCTATTACTAAGTAGCTGGTTCTTAGTTGTTAGTATTAGCTATTACTATTTAGCTTGTTAAGAGTTTGTTATTATTAAGTAGCTACTTATTGGTTAGTTGTTAGTTATTAGTTATTACTAATTATCTTGTTACCAATTAGCTATTACTAAGTAGTTGGTTGTTGGATGGTTATTAGTAATTAGCTATTACTAATTAGCTACTAATTGGCTATTACTTAAGAGCCAGTTTCTTGGTTAGTTGTTTGTAATAAGCTATTTCTAAATAGCTTGTTACTAGCTAGCTATTATTATTAGCTTGTTACTAGTTAGCTATTACTATTAGATTGTTACTATAAGTTACTTGTTACTGGTTCTTGTATAGTTAGCTAAAATCGTGAACTGATGATTGAAAATAGGATTACCTGAGATACATTAAGAAGGTGAACAGGATGCTCCAAATATTGATTTCTGCTAAGTCGGGTCCTACTTATATCCTTCTTATTTGGTGAAACCGTGCTCTCTATTGTCCAAAATGTGATAATCAGATGCTTGACCTCTTGTGTGATACATTGGTACGTGTTGCCCTACCAGTTGCCTTCAAAAAACTATGATTAGACTCAATTATACTTAATCGTCCAATTGTATCATAGATTACTTTCTTGCTTACTCCCAATAACCTAGAAAGTCTTGAAATATTTATCTGATTTGTTGATGAATATGCATCACTATTTAGAGCCATCATTAATGTTGATCTCTTCAACACAAGGTCATCAAAATTCTTTCTCATACTTTGCAGTGTATTTCGAAGATTGATGAAAAGGGCATACGTTACATGATATTTGTTACTTACCATTGCATCAAAAAGTTGCCTAATACATGGACTCTACAACGTCCTATTTAATGCCTCGATTTAATCTTCACAACATAAGTGTCTAGTTTGATTTTTAAAATACTTGATGATCTTATCCACAATGCCATCCAAGTTGCTTGAACTGCAATTAGCATTACCCTCCACATTAGTGCCCAACCTTGACGTTATTGTGTCTCTATATTTCCTTTTCTTTTCCTTCCAATAACATCTTAATGCTTACTGATGACTATCCACTACTGTATTGCATTAACTTCCATCAGTTTGCTTTTCCGAGATTGTCCTGCATCAACACACTACAAATGATGAAGAAACCATAAATAAAATAACATCTACCACTCATCAACCCACTTTATTATATTGACTTTACATTGAGTATGCTCATCTGATATCATTATGTGCTCCATCACTTATGTATGTAGACTTGTTATACCACTTTTAAACATACAACAATCATCCAAAACCTTAGATGTTAGATACAATGAATGAACAATATGAAACTAAATCGACATTGTTAGGCATACTTTTAGACATGCAACAATTCCCACAATCTGAGATGTTACGCGTATATAACTTCCCTTTTTCTTAGAGAACAGGAAAAAAGTAGATTAATGAGGGAATTGTACAAAATGTGTAGGGGACAAGAGCCCACACATCACCATAAAATCAATTTCATCAGTCTTTACAACAAGAAGCTGCACCATCTGACCATACCCAATGTTGGTTTAAGTCAAGGTTTAGCTCTCTCAGCCATTGCCAATGTAATTGGAAACACTGTTGCACAAAAAAGGTGTCATGCTTCTTGTCATCAAATATGAAGAAGTGGATTACCTTTTCAGGAATGATCTCCAAACCAAAATATGTGATATGCACAAAAATAGTTATCTGTACATAATCAGAATGCAACGTGTAGAAAAAATATGTATAGTGATGGAGTCCCTCTCACTGTTCCCACTCAACATGCAGCACGTAGAAAAACCCCCAGGTGAGAAGAGGTATTGCGGCATACTCTCCAACATGCAGCATGCAGAAAAATAGTTATCAATATTCCCCACTCAGGATGCAACGTGCAGAAAAAATGCCTATAGTGATGGATTCCCTCTCACTGTTCTGCACTCAACATGCACCATGCAAAAAAACTCCCAGGCGAGATGAGGTACTGTGGTGTACTCTCCAACATGCAGCACACAAAAAAACCCACTTCATGAACGCTCCATGCAGGGAGTTGGAAAAGCATTCCTACTCTGCAACCCACAGAAATCACATCAAGCTTTGTAATGTCTTTTCTTTCCCAAGGATACATGCTCGTGGTGGCTTCCAAAGTCTGTTTCTGGCTCTTAACAAAGTCGATTTTCCACTTCAACTTGGGCTAATAATATCCAATATAGAGCTTCTGGGTTGACCCTATTCTTGGCAGTGTGAAAGTTAGGGAACCTAAAGTGCAATGAGCAGAAGCAAATGCGAGAACCGATTCTTTAGAGTTGATTAAAGCCTCCGATTTTGTGTTGCGCATGTACGTCTTCCATCACCCATCAAGACAATCGTTGAAAGATTCAGTTGTGAATCCTTACAACAACACAGGATCAACAAAACAGCAGCCAAGAAAACTTCTTCCTTGCACGCTCCATAATGAATGCATGGCTACCAAAGACAACAATCAGCTACATAAAAAAAACTCCAGGTGAGATGAGGTACTATGGTGGACTCTCCAACTTGCAGCAAGCAGAAAAACCCACATCATGAACACTCCATGCTCCAGAATGCGTACTGCCGCCTACTCTCGCCCCACCACCTCGCTTTTACTCCTCTTTCAATAACAATTGCATGATTTTCAGCTAAGAAGGATCAGGTTTTTCCAGCTAATTAACTATGTCTCGGACATCACTTTTTTGTAACCATTAACATGCTTTCACAAAGATTAATCCAGTCACCTTCAAGCTCCAGCTACCAAGTACCATGAGAATACATCAAGTTTTCTGTGTATCCATGTTGGAACCATATCAGGTTTCACCATTGAGGGAGGAGAGACCTAGTCCTTCACCACCTATCGAGATCGATGATCATAACGAATTTGAAGTCGAGCATGTCTTAGATTTGAGAATATCCCGAGGAAGATTAGAATACCTTATTCATTGGAAAGGGTATGGCATCAGTGATCATACTTTGGAACCTGCAGAGAACCTTCAGAGAGCACCAATCAAGGTTCAAGAATTCCATAAGAGAAATCCAACCACTCCTTGTGGAACTCCGCTTGAGAGGGAGGTGATGTCATGGACAAAGGAAACCAATGCTTCCATTGTGTCCAAAACATGCCAAAATCCTAAGATTGACTGTCTTCTTGCTTGATTCTAACATCCAGAGACCATGCTTCAAATTGATGACATCATCAATTCGTAACCGCCCTTGGAAAAACTATATAAGGAGGGGTTGGCCACATTCATTCTCAGTCTTTCCAACACCAGTCTTGGGAGCTCAAGGAGTCATGACTGCCAAGTAAGTACTCTCCAACTTCCAGTTCTAGTTCTTGTCTTGTTCCTTGTTCTAGTCTAGTTCTTTGACATCCTATCTTGTCCTCTTGTAATCTCGTAGTACGAGATCCTGTCGAGTTCTTTCTTGTATCTAGTTCATCTCCTAGAAGGGAGTTCTTGTAATCAAGATATCTTGTTTCATACTTGTGATCCCCATTGTGGGATCTTCTGTATCATCTCTAGTCGAGTTGTTCATACGTATCAGCCCCGGGTTGTGGGACATCTTGTATCAGTCACGTATTCTTGTATCGTTTTCCTTTCGTGGGTGTTCTTGTAATCAGAAGTGTATTTCCAAAATGTTGTCTACTGTAGTCAGAGAGCACAATCTAGTGCTCCCCTGACATTTTGGCAGGGGAGCACTAGATTGTGCTCTCTGACTTCACTAGACAAGATTTCGAAAATACACTTATGATTACAAGAACACCCACATAGGGAAAATAATAAAAGAAGATGTAGCCAATACAAGACGTCCCACAACCCGGGACCAATAGGTATGGAAATTTGGACTAGAGATTATACAGGAGATCCCACAATCCGGGATCGTAAGTATGAGACAAGATATCTGGAGTACAAGAAGACCCTTCTAGGAGATGAACTAGATACAAGAAAGAACTCAACAAGATCTTGTACTATGAGATTACAACAGGACAAGACACGATCTCAAAGAACTAGACTAGTCAAAATTGGAGCAAGGAACAAGACAAGAATTGGAACTGGAGCTTGGAAAGTACTTACTTGGCGGTCATGACTCCTTGAGCTCCCAAGACTGGTATTGGCAAGACTGAGAATGAATGTGGCCAACCCCTCCTTATATAGGTTTTCCAAGGGCGGTTACAAATTGATGATGTCATCGATGATGTCATCAAGTCAAACCATGATCTCTAGATCTCAGAATCAAGCAAGAAGACAGTCGTTCTTGGGGTATTGGCACGTTTCGGATGCAATGAAAGCATTGGTTTCTCCTAATTCTAAACCAATCCGAGATATAGGATTCACATAGAGTATAAGATTCAAGATGGTTTCCATTGTCCATGACATCACCTCCCCCTCAAGCGACGAGTTCCACGAGGAGCGGTCATGTTCTCTAGTCCCAGCTTCATTGGATTTCTCTTATGGAATTCTCAAACCTTGATTGATGCTCTCTAAAGATTTTCTGTAGGTTCCCAAGTATGATCACTGATGTCATACCCTTTCCAATTAATAATGTACTCTAATCTTCCTCAAGATATTCTGGAATATAGGACATGCTTGACTTCAAATTCTTCGTGATCATCAATCTTGATAGGTGGTGAAGGACTAGGTCTCTCCCCCCTCAACGGTGAAATCTGATATGTTTCTAACATGGATACATGGAATTCTCATGGTACTTGGTAACTGGAGCTCAAAAGTGACTAGATTAATCTTGGCCAATGTTAAAAATAAAGAAGTAAGCTCGTATATATTTTTGCAAAAAGGATTTTCTTCAAGTAGAAGGAAAATACAAAAAGAGGAGTGGCTGTCCAAAGTAGTGGAGAAATGATGGAGAAGAGCTCTCAAACTCATCATGAGAGTTTTTGGTCACTTGGCTATAAAAGAGGCAAAGCAGGACACTCAAGAATAGAGGAAGAAGGCGTGGAAGTCCCCTTGTAGCTAGTTCATTTGGTTTGAGTCATTTCGTTCAGTTCACTCTCATAGAGTATGTCCAGCCGCACACCCATTTCTGGGTAGTCTACTTGTCAGAGTCATATCTCTCAATATATGTATCCAATTTTAGTTTTTAAACATTCGTTGGAAAGCTTATCTTGAGCACTTTCTTTTTCTAAAATAGTTTTATCAAATTATTTATGCTCTGTGAGTTACTCAGGTTTTAGTGAAGTCCAATTTTTAGCCTAACTGAGTGGACAGGTAGTCTGTTTTGAATCAAAGAATTGCCAACCCAAATCTACTCCAAATTGAGTGTTTGATAGCTCATTTGAAAGCTCTTGGTGTCTATTTTGAGTGACCAAAGTTTGAAGTTCATTGCATTTTTTAACTGGTATGATTTTTCATTTGAAGGTTCAGCTATTGGCAAAAGTCTTGATCCTGAGAAGGTCTTCTACACTTTTCGCTGCGATTAGGAGAGGAATTCTCTAACAATTGGTATCAGAGCATTAGAGCTTGAAGAGGCAAAGCATTGGAACTGAAGTGAAGCAAAGGAGAAGCTACAAATCAAGGGGGAGCTTCATAAAGTCAAGGAAGAGCACCATAACATACTTGAGGTAAACTTCAATCTTAGAAGTTTTCAATGGCTGATTTAGGACAACAAGTTGAGAAGTTAGACAAAGATAATTTTCAGTCTTGGAGGTATAGAATGATAAATTACCTTAAAGGTAAAGGTTTATGGAGTCTAGTTAGTGGAGACGATCCACAACCGGTGGACTTTGAAGATCCCAACATTACTCCGGCACAAAGGAGACAATTTCCTGATTGGGAAGAGAGGAATCGAAGGGTGATGTTCCTCATCTCACAAGTTATTTCTAACACTATGATTGGTCATGTGCAAAGCTTAGAAACAGCCAAGGAAGTTTGGGAAGCATTGGAGAAGGTGTATGCTACCTCAACAAGGTCTCGAAGGATGCAACTCAAGAACGAGCTCAACAACATGAAGAAAAGCTCAAACCAAAGCATTAGTGAGTATACATTGAGGATCAAGGAGCTTCGAGATCAGCTAGCATCAGTTGGATGCAAGATAGAAGAGGAAGACATCGTCCAAACAGCCCTCAATGGCTTGAGGAGTGAAGAAAAGTGGAAGCCCCTCATCACAAACATTCTTTATAGAGACCCTCTACCAACATTCGACGAGATTATACCAAATCTTGTGGCTGAAGAGGTTGCTCAACAAGGAGAAGGCAACAAAGGTAAGGATAGCCATAGTCAAATGTTATATGCAGGATGAGGTAGAGGAAGGAACTCAAGAGGAGGCTCGAGAGGAAGAGGAAGAAGCTACAACAACACAAATTTTAGCCAACACAACTCGGAGGATAACAAGGACAACTCGAATGACAACACACATGGAAGAGGTCGAGGAAGAAATAGAGGAAGAGGTCGAGGTTCATACAATCCTCATAAAGGTATAACATGTTATAATTGTGGTAAACTAAGACATTATGCAAATGATTGTTGGCAAAAGAATGGAAGGCTGAATGGAGGCAACCAAAGGAGCCAAAATAACTATGCGAGTACATCAAGTGAAGGAGACAAGCAAACCATGCTTGCCATGAAGCATGACTACAAGAACTCGCGAAGTGATGACCAAAAATGGTTCATAGATTCAGGTTGCAGCAACCATATGACATGCCAAGGAGATTTATTCACAAAGCTACAAGCTCCAAGTGGAAAAGGATGTGTGGAGACCAGCAATGAAACTCAACATGCAATTGAGCATGTTGGAGATATCAAGCTTGGAGATAGAAAGGTATTGGCTGATGTTCTTCATGTTCCTACTATTGCAAAGAATTTGATTTCAGTAGGACAAATGGTAGAGAAAGGATATCATGTTATCTTCAATGAAAAAGGTTGCTTTATAAAGAATCCAAAAGAAGGATTCAAGGTCATTGCTCAAGGAAGGAAAGAAGGTAGGATGTTCACCTTGGACATTCATCAACCACATGGAAAGGTGATGTATATTCAGTTTGGAAATAAGAGGATTGCTGAAATCGATTTGTGGCACAAAAGGTTTGGACAAATCAACATTCCCAAGCTCAAGGACATGAGCAACCATGAAGTGGTAAGAGGTCTTCCAAGATTCAATGATGCTAGACTACATGAGTTTTGTGAATCATGCCAACTAGGAAAGCAAACTCGACAACCATTCAAGAAGAGCAACTATGTGTCAAGGAATGTCCTCGACTTGATACACACGGATGTATGGGGACCATCACAACAACCATCAGTGGCTGGTAATAGATATTTTGTCACTTTTATCGATGATCATTCAAGAAAAGTATGGATGTTTTGTATAAAATAAAAATCAGATGTGTTCTCCATGTTCAACAGATTTAAAGCACAAGTAGAAAAGGAAACAGGACGTTACATAAAGACCTTGAGGTCCGATGGAGGAGGAGAATATATCTCCAAAGAATTTTCAGATTTTCTTTATGAAAATGGCATCAAGAGACAATTTACATGTAGGTACACACCTCACAAAATGGAATAGCTGAAAGGAAAAATCGACGTATCACAGAAGTTGCAAGATGCATGCTCAACAAGATGAAGATGCCACTAAACTATTGGGCTGAAGCAACTAGTACGGCTGTTTATTTGATGAACAAGTGCACAATAGCTGGAGTGCATAATCTAACTCCCGAGGAGGTTTATTCCGGTAAGAAACCTGATCTTACACATCTCAAAGTTTTTGGATGTGTGTGTTATGTTCACATCCCTCAAGAACTAAGGACAAAGATGGAGGCAAAGTCCGAAAAATGTATTTTTATTGGATATTCATCGGAGCAAAAGGGATATAGGTGCTACAATCCGGTGACAAAGGAACTACGAGTCTCACGAGATGTGGTATTTGATGAGCTAAGACCATGGTTTGGAGACAAAGGAAAGAGAAGATTCTTGAAGAAGATTGCGAAGATGATGGAGGTGTTGTCCAAGAAGAATTTCAACAAACAAGCACTCAAATGTCAGGTCCAGAAGCTTCTACATCACTTGGAGAAAGCTCAACATGGAAGGAGAGACTAAGGAGTCATTCCTCATCACCAACATCATGTTATGAAAGATCTAAAGCTGAAAGTGCTGCCCAAAATAGTGATTCAAATGCAAGTGAAGAAGAGTATGAAGAGGTGATCACACCAAAGGTAAAGTTGAATAGGTTGAAGAAGCAATATTCAAAAGAAAATGAAAGGAGGTCTTCGAGAGCAAGGTATCCAATTCAAAGGCTGAGCTATGATAGTTTAATCGCAAAGCATTTTGCATATATGACACAGGTGGTCAAAGACAAAGAACCAAATGCATATGAAGAAGCATGTACACAAAAAGAATGGCAAGAAGCTATGCAAGAAGAGAGGAAAGCTCTCAAGGACAATCACACATGGGAGATAGTTCCAAAGGCTGAAGGTATGAAGATTGTTCCAAATAAATGGATGTTTAAAATAAAGAGAAATGTTGATGGTTCTCTAGCAAGGCATAAAGCTAGACTAGTAGCAAAAGGATTCAAGCAAACTCACGGCATCAACTATGAAGAGACTTTCAGCCCGGTTGCAAAGATGGGAATAATTAGAACCTTGATTGCAGTGAGTGCAGCAAGGAGATGGTCATTATATTAACTTGACATAAAAAATGCTTTTCTCAATGGTGAACTTCAAGAAGAGGTATACATGAGTCAACCGATTGGATTTGAAGATAGAAAGCATCCAAATTTTGTTTGTAGATTGAAGAAAGCTTTGTATGGGCTGAAGCAAGCACCACGTGCTTGGAATCAAAGATTGGTCGAGTACCTCACAAGGTGTGGGTATAGTCCAACTAATGCAGATCCCTCTCTCTACATGAAGAAAGAAGAAGGCAAGCAGGTATATATTTGCATATATGTTGATGATCTCATCATAACAGGAAGTAATGTTACAGGAATACAAGAGATCAAAAGGAAACTTGGTAAGGAGTTTAAAATTTCAGATCTTGGTGAGTTGAAATACTTTTTAGGCCTTGAGATAGTCTACAAGAAAGATGGCATTTACTTGATGCAAAGAAAGTACATATTGGATGTTCTTTTCATATTTGGAATGAGTGAATGCAAACCACTCACTCAACCTATGGACACAAATGTGAAGCTATGCTCAAATGATGGAGAGAAGTTACATGATGTAACTACATACAGGAGTATTATAGGTTTGTTGATCTATGCTACGATCACAAGACCATATTTGTGTTATATTGTTGGGGTTCTTTCTCAATTTATGCAAGCTCCAACAACTGAACATTTAAATTCAGCCAAACGAATGCTAAGATATGTGAAGCACACCATCAATATGCATTGTTTTATAGATATGATGAAGAATTGCAGGTAAAGGGCTTCAGTGATGCTGATTGGGATGGTTCGAAGGAAGATAGAAGATCCACTTCAGGTTATGTGTTCATGATAGGCAGCAGACCTATCACATGGAGCTCAAAGAAGCAACCTACTGTTGCACTATCATCTACAGAAGCTGAATATAGAGGTTTGGCCTTTGCAACTTGTGAAGCTATGTGGATTAAGAAGCTCTTGGCTGATCTTGATGTGCAGGTGGAGACCATTCCAATTTATGGTGACAACATGTCAAGCATTCACTTGACAAACAATCCAATGTTTCATGCATGAAGCAAGCACATAGAAGTGCATTATCATTATGTTCGAGAAAAACTTTTGAGCAAGGATGTGGATATAAAGTTCATTGGAACTAATTACCAGGTTGCAGACATGCTTACAAAGTCCCTAGATGCTTCTAAGCTAAAGAGGTTCAAGGACGACATCAACTTGCAGGATATGGCTGAAGGTGCAAGCTCACATGTGAGCTTGAGGGGGAGTGTTAAAAATAAAGAAGTAAGCTCGTATATATTTTTGCAAAAAGGATTTTCTTCAAGTAGAAGGAAAATACAAAAATGAAAAATAGAAGCATTTACTTCAGCAAGTAGTGGAGGCCAAAAGAGAATCATTCAAAAGAGAATCAAATCCAAAAATTGAACTGTAAGAGGAGTGGTTGTCCAAAGTAGTGGAGAAATGATGGAGAAGATCTCTCAAACTCATCATGAGAGTTTTTGGTCACTTGGCTATAAAAGAGGCAAAGCAGGACACTCAAGAATAGAGGAAGAAGGCGTGGAAGTCCCCTTGTAGCTAGTTCATTTGGTTTTAGTCATTTCGTTCAGTTCACTCTCATAGAGTATGTCCAGCCGCACACCCATTTCTGGGTAGTCTACTTGTGAGAGTCATATCTCTCAATATATGTACCCAATTTTAGTGTTTAAACATTTGTTGGAAAGCTTATTGCGAGTACTTCCCCTACCTAAAACAGTTTTACCAAATCCTTTATGCTCTGTGAGTTATTCAGGTTTTAGTGAAGTCCAATTTTCAGCCTAACTGAGTGGATAGGTAGTCTGTCTTGAATCAAAGAGTTGCCAACCCAAATCTACTTCAAATTGAGTGTTTGATAGCTCATTTGAAAGCTCTAGGTGTCTAGTTTTAGTGACCAAAGTTTCAAGTTCATTGCATTTTTTACTTGGTACCAGTTTTCATTTGAAGGTTCAGCTGTTGGCAAAAGTCTTGATCCTGAGAAGGTCTTCTACACTTTCCGTTGCGATTAGGAGAGGAATTCTCCAACAGCCAAGATGGTAAATGGACCAAATCTTTGATGATCTAACTTTGCACAAGGCCTTGAAGTTTGCAAATTGTTTTTGAGTAACCAAACTTTATCCCCAATTTGATACGATGGATTCTGGACACGATGTTGATCTGCATAGTACTTATATTGTTCTTGAGCTTTATGGATCTCTTCCTTGAGTTCTTTGTGAATGTCCATCAGGTACTGGGCCTTGTCTTTGGCAGCTCGGTTCTTGACATGATTTGAGAGTTGTATACCATCCTTGGATGTTGTCCATAGTTTGCAAAGAAGGGAGTTTGCTTAGTAGATGCATGAACACTATTGTTATAGGCAAACTCTACAAAGGGTAACGACTCAAACCAATCATTTTGGTGATAGTTGCTAGTGCAATAGAGATATTTCTCTAGGACTTGATTCACCCTTTCTATTTTTTTGTCAGTTTGTGGATAATTTGCTATAGATAGTTTAACTTGAACACCAAGGAGCTTGCAAAGATTGTTCCAAAAGCTAGATATGAACTGGGGACCTTGATCATTGACAATATCATCAGGCAATCCATGGAGCCTAAAGATGTATCTGAGAGAAATTCTAGCAGTGGTTACACATATGATTGCCTTTGTAGTTGGAATGAAGTGTGCCATCTTTAAATCTATCCACAATAAGAAGAATGGCATCATACTTATCTAACTTTGGCAGATATGTGATGAAATCCATAGATAATGAAGCCCATGCCCTTTCTGGAATAGGTAAAGGTTGCAAGAGGCCATGAGGTTTATGTCAGGGTACCTTAGATCTATTGCAAGTATCACATGTTCGGATATACTCTTTGACTTCCTTCCACATCTGAGGCCACCAAAAATCCCTATTATTTTATTCACTCCAAAATGTTCGACTACAAGGTTGTCATGACATTGTTGAAGTACTTGGATCCTGGGATTTCTTGGAGGGACATACAATAGGTTCTTATAGAGTAGTAATCCATTTTTTTCCTGAAATTCGTTTACCTCTTGGACTTTTCCTTCTTGAGCTTTCTGCTTAACATTACAAAACAATTCATCTTATGGTAGATTCTCATGGATCAAATGATTCAAGGCTAAATCTTCATGATGGCTTGAAGAGATAGCTACTAACTCGGAATGTTGAGGCTTGAGTAATACACTCTCCTGTTGATCAAAGGCCTCTTCACCCTTCTTTGGTGCAAGGTAAGATCTTATGGACAGGGCATCTGACTAACATTGTTGACGTCCTGGACAGTATGTGATGACAAAGTCGAATCTGGATAGAAAGTTACTCCATCGAGATTGTCTTCTATTGAGAATGCGAGTGTTCATAAAATACTCTAGGTTCTTGTGATCTGTATACACAGTGACTTTATGAGTTGCTCCTTCTAGATGGTGACGCCAGGTATCAAATGCCTCCACTATGGCAAGAAGTTCTTTATCATGAATTTCATAATTAATTTTTGGAGGGAAGAATTTTGTTGAATGATATGCAATTGAATGTAGGTGTCCATCATCTCCATATTGGGAAAGAATGGCTCCTTGGGCAAAGTCTGATGCATCTGTCTCTAGAAAGAAGGGCTTACTAGAATCAGGATGAACTAGAATTGGAGCAGTAGTGAATGTTGATTTCAAGGTTTGAAAGGCTTTTTCTGCTTCTTCGGTCCATGAGAATTTAGAGTTCCCTTTAAGCTTGGTAAGAGGGGTCACAATCTTGGAGTAATCTCTAATGAATATCCTGTAGAAATTGGCAAACCCTAGAAAACATTGTACATTTCAAACACACAAAGGTGGTTTCCAATCAAGGATTGTCTCAATCTTCTTAGGGTCCATAAAAATTCCTTCATTCGATACAATGTACCCTAAAAATTCCACTTTTGTCTTATGGAAAGAGCACTTCTCCAATTTTGCATATAATCCTTTTTCTTTTAGTTTCTCTAGGACTATCTTTACATGACATTCATGATCCTCTAGATTTTTGGAGAATATCAAGATATCATCAAGGTATATTACAACAAAATCATCTAAATATTCTCGAACGATATCATTCATCATATGTTAGAAGACAATTGGATCATTTGAGACCGAATGGCATAACTACATATTCAAAATGGTCATACCTTGTTTCAAATGATGTCTTCCATTTGTCTTCTTCTCTGATCCTAACAACGTTGTAAGCTCCTCGATGGTCTTTTGTAAAGAATTTTGCTTTTCCAATGCATTCCAAGAGCTTTGATATGAGTGGTAGAGGGTATCTATTCTTTATAATGACTTTATTCAATCCACGATAGTCTACACACATTTGAAGAGTTCCATCCTTCTTCTTTACAAATAAAATAGGAGCTCTTGGTGCAGACTTTGGGTGCTTGATAAGCCCCTTTGCTAGATTCTCATCAATGTTCCTGCATAGTTCTGTAAGTTCCTCTAGGGATAGTCTATAGATTGGTCCAAAGGGTGGTTATGCTCCCTCTTGAAGTTCTATGGCACAATCATAAAGTCTATGCTCTGGAAGGATGTATGCATTCTTCTTTTCAAAAACAGCTTCAAAGGGTATTGATTGGGTAGCTGCACTAGATCATCTTTCTTGGATTCTTGAGCTGGTATGGCATAGATCACATATATAGGTTCCTTCCTTACTACATGTATGAAGGCTTTGGCTTCGACATATGTTGGGTTCTTCTAGATATCTCGACGGGTGATTTTATTCTTTTCCTAATGTCTGGATTATGCTTCTTTAACCAGGGTATTTCAATGATGACTAGATGTACTGGGCTTGATATTACATTGAAACATATGTGGGATTCTGTTGGAACCTCTTAATCTCCAAAGGCATAATCTATAATAATTTAAGAACACTTCTATATCAGTCATAAACCAAAATTTATTCAAATGTTACCTTGATTTACAAAATCATTCACTATCACTTCTCTGAGTGAAGTTTCTTCTTCTTCAAGAAATTTTCTTCATAATTTAACTTCATTACCTGCACATAACTTCAAATTTCTTCAATCTAATGATATACATACCTCCAGGCTACCTTTGTGCAATCATATCATCCATTAGATCTTCAAAAGAATCATTAAAACTATGATTTGATCATTGAGATCAAAGGTATATCACAAATTGTCTTTTTGAACAAGCGACTTTGACATAGTCAACTTCTAAGGTTGCTTTCTCACAGCACAAGTGCTATTTTGCTAAATGTTTTTAGCCATATCTTCCTTACCTTTCAGCTTAGATTTTGAATGCTCATTCATCAAAAACTTTACACTGTGCACTGAGATCCAAGCAAAGCATTGACACAAAAATATGCAGGACTCTCAGAGTTCTATCTGTAGACTTTACATATACATGTTCCTATTGATCATACACACAACCTGAAAAGAATTAGACCATGAAACTTTGAACATAGCTTGATTAGCTTCTAGATTAGATGTGCACAAAAGATTCTTCATCCACATGATTAGGTTGAGAGAAATCAAAGAAAGACTCAATGCTAACTCATGGAGATGACTCTCTACACATCTATCTCATGGACATTTTTCTTTTAATGACTCTCTCTACTATTTCTTTACATTATTGACTTATATACATATGGGTCTAGACTCATCCGGCATCTATTACATTACTCCTTATCATTCTAATGATCATCTATACTCATAGTACAAGAATTTTCATCTGTAATGTACATATGTATACAGGCTACATTTTTGAGATCTCTTCACTTCCCTCAAATGACTTCTTTGGCTTCATTTTGTTTTCTAACTTGCTCCAAGCTCTTCATAATCACCAATTAGGGATTGCTTTGCTCCAAGAGCTCCCCCTCAATCACTTATTGTGATTATGCAATTCTTCTTTATTCCTGCCATCTCTTTGACTTCTGTAGCTTAGGTCCATCTAAGCTTTTTTTCAACATATCTACAACTTGCTCTTTTGTTAGTGTATACAAGACTTCAATCTCTTTGTCAAGTACCTTTCTCTCAAGAAATGATACTGAATCTCTATGTGTTTAGTCCTGGCATGAAAAACAGGATTAGCTGCCAAATATAGTGAGCTCATGTTGTCTCCAAAAATAATTGGAGTACTCTGATCAATTCCAAAACTCTTCAATAAGGTTTTCAGCCATATCACTTCTTTTGCAGCCTCTACCATTCCTTTATACTCAGCTTCTGTGGATGACAAAGCAATTGTATGTTGCTTCTTTGAGCACCAAGAAACTAACTTATCTCCAATATAACAGAGATAACCATGAGTAGAACTTCTATCATCTGAATTATCTGCCCAATCTGCATCACTAAACACTTTGATTCTTGTGTTAGAAGTAAAACCATAATACAAACCTTCACTCAAAGTTCCCTTGATATATCTAAGTACCCTTTGAGCTACAATCCATGTCTTTGGACAATGCATAAATTGTGATAAAACGCCAACTGCATATGATAGATCTGCTCTTGTCAAGGTAGCATAAATCAAACTACCTACCAAACTCTGATATTTCTTCATATCATTAAATTCTTCTCCTCCATATCTGCTCAATTTATGATTTACCTCCAATAGTGTGGTTGAATGCTTGCAATCTTCCATGTTGAAATTGACTAGAAGATTCTTCAAGTATCTCTCTTGTGTAACATATACTCCATGTTGAGTATACACAATTTGCATTCCTAAGAAATAAGACAAGTTTCCCAAATCACTTATCTTAAACTACTTCTATATTTTCTTCTTAAGATCCTTGATTCCTTGAGCATTTGTACCTGTGACAATAATATCATCAACATAAATACACATATATATAAACCAATCTTCACTAGCCTTCACTAGCAAGCTACTATCTGCTTTTGAAGCTTGATATCCACATTCATTCAGGAACTTAACAAGCCTCTAATTCCATGCCCTTGGGGCCTATTTCAAACCATACAAAGCTCTCTTGAGCTTACATATATAATCTGATCCAATTGAATCCATGAAACCCTCTAGTTTCTCCATATACACTTCATCTACAATATATCCATTCAGAAATGCATTCTTCACATCTAATTGTGACAACTTCCATCCTTTACAAGTAGCAATAGCAATTAGAGTTCTAATTGTAGACATCTTAGCAACTGGACTAAAGGTTTCATCATAATCTACCCCATAAATTTGGGCATAACCTTTAACCACAAGTCTAGCTTTGTATCTAGACACCTCACCATTTGCAAACCTCTTTGTCTAATACACCCACTTACGTCCAATTACCTTCTGATTCTTTGGTCTTGACACCAATTCCCATCTCTCATTCTCAAATAGAGCATCATACACTTCTTGCATTGCCTTCTCCCAATTCTGCTTTCCTTTAGCTTCTTCATATGTAGTTGGATCTTCTTCTGTCTTCAGAATATAAGCATAATCTTTTGTTGTTAAGAAAGATGTATCATAGCTATACCTGATAGGTTCTTTTCTTTCTCTCAAAGATCTTCTGACCTCTACACTTCTTGAAGTCTCAGTCACATTTGATTCTGGATCAAATCTTGGCCTATCTTCATCATTGCCCTGCAATTTACTTTTACAATCATCATCATCAATATCTTCTTCATACACCTTTACTTTTGTCTTCCCTTTCCTTTGTATTTCTTCAACATCTGCATAATCATTCATTGACCATGTATACCATGTGCTTTGCTCATCAAATGTAACATCTTTTGTAACAAGAAATTTCTTTGTAAATGGACTTCACAATCTGTAACCCATCTGTCTATCATCATACCCAATAAACACATACTTCTCTGCTTTGGGCTCTAGCTTATGTCTTAATTGTGAAGGAACATAAGGATATGCTAAACATCCAAATACCTTACAATGATCAAGAGTAGGTTTCTTACCCCACCATGCTTCCTAAGGTGTTCTAACATCCAATGCTTTGCAGGGTAACCTATTCACAAGGTATGTTGCAGGGTTGATAACTTCTGCCCATAAGTAATTTGGACAATTCTTCTCTTTCATCATTGATCTTAGAAACTCTACAAGAGTTCTATTTCTTCTTTTTGCAACTCCATTTTGTTGAGGGGAGTACTTGCAAGTTACTTCTCTTTTTATACGTGCATTCCACAATAATCATCAAACTCTTTAGAAAAATATTCTCTTCCCTCCATCTGATCTCAACCTCTTGAGCTTTTGTCCTGTAATCCTTTCTACATAAGCATGATAATTTTTGAATGCCTTGAGCACTTCAGACTTGTCCTTGATTACATAAAGTGTAATCCATCTTGTTGCATCATCAACAAATAATACATAATATGTGGATCCATTTATGTCCCTTGAAGGACCCCACACATTTGTATGAACCAACTCAAGCATATTTGAATACTTGTATCCTGGTTTATTGTATGAACTTCTGTGAGCTTTACCTAATTGAAAAGCTTCACACTTGTATACCATGTGTTGACCTTCAACATGCAATCCAAGCACTACATCATTCTCTGACATTTCTTTTATGGCTCTCTCATTGAAATGACCTAACCTTTTATGCCATAGGTCTAACTCAAACATCTTTTGACTTCCATAAGTAAACAATGCATGTCCCACATTACCTTGGACCTTGAGAGTAAAAAGCCTTCCCTTTTTTTTACCTATAATGATGCTTCTATATCCCTGATCTGGATCTTGCACATAAAAACCATTATTTGTGAATCTGACTTCATATCCTTTCTTCACAATTTGTCCTACACTTATCAAGTTTTTAGGAATAGTAGGAACATAAAGTACCTTGCTTAAAAGTGTGCTTCCACTCTTTGTCTTCACTGATCCAATGCTTTCCACTTTATGCTTGGTATTATCTCCTTTTTGAACTGTATGTCCACTCACCTTTGCTTCCATATCAGTCATCAATGATATGTTGCCACTCAGATGATTGCTACATCCTGAGTCAATATAGAATACCTTTTGATCTTCTCCTATTGCTTCATGTGTTGCATTCAAGATGAGATTCATGTCATCCTTCTCATCTGATGCATAATTATAATAGTTCTTATTGTAGGACTGAGGTTGAAAGCTTCTTCCACCTCCTCTAGCATATGAGGTCCTACCACCTCTTCCTATGAAGTTACCTCTTTGATTTCTGCCTCCTCTACCTCTTTGATTGAAACTCTGATTATGACTTCCAACATTTTGATTGTTATACCAACAATCGTTTGCCAAATGATTTGTTCTACCAAAAATCCAACAAGCTCTAACATTATCTTTATTCTTACCACCTCTTCTTTTACCTCTTGAATTCATCTTTCCTCTTGTGAAATTAACTTGGCTTGAAGATCCTTCATCATCACTTGACTAATTTCCTTTGCCATTCTTTTTCTTATCCTTGGAGTACATAGCTTGACTTGCACTCCTATCATTATCTCCCTTAATGTCCTGCTCAAAGGTTAGCATGTGTCCTAGCAATTGATTAAGATCAGGAGTAAAATGATCTAATGACAATTCTATGGACAATATGAAAGGTTTCCATTTCTCATCTCCTCTCAGAGCTGTAAGTATTTTTCTTACCGACTTATCCTCTTCAATATCTTCATCTACTTCTCCCAAGCTATTTGCAATATCCTTCATTCTTGCCACGTAATCAAAAATTGATTGTGAGATCTTCTTCTTGAAGGTTGTAAACTCAGCCCATAATGATGACTTCCTTGACTTGGTTGTATTTTGAAAATTCTCTTCCAAAGCATTCCACACATCTGTTGCACTTTCTAATCCTCTAATATGAGGTAGAAGATAATCATTTACAGCCATGTAATTGATGCTCCTAGCTTGAGCATCCTTCTTCATCCAGTTCTTCAAATTTGTAAGTTGTTCCCTAGTTGGAACACTAGGATCTTCAAACTCAAGCTTTTCTTCTTCTCGTGTGATGAATGCCATCAAGTCTTTACTCATGAGGTGTGCCTCCATCCTCATGGACCAAGTTGGATAGTTCTCCCTATTTAGCTTATCAATCTGCAAGCTTTCTCCCATCTTTGATCTTTGTCTTCTGCAAATATTAGGATGAATAAATATACTTTGTACCTTTCATGTAAAGCTTCAGTCTTTCAAATCCTTTCCAGCTCAATCTTCACACTTCTTCAGGTTGTCTTCAAAACTTTGATCTTGTTCACCTTCAATTTGAAGAGACTCCAATGTCTACAACAGTCGGGACTTCAAATGCTCTTTCCTTTACTTTATATTGCACCTCTTGCTCTGATACCACTGCTAGAAACCTCTTAATCTCCAAAGGCTTGATCTATACTGATTTAAGAACACTTCTATACCAGTCATAGACCAATCTTTACACAAATGTTACCTTGATTTATAGAATCATTCACTATCACTTCTCTGAGTGAAGTCTCTTCTTCTTCAAGAAGTCTACTTCAGAATTTAACTTCATTACCTGCACATAACTTCAAATTTCTTCAATCTAATGATATACATACCTCCATGCTATCTTTCCGCAATCATATCATCCATTATATCTTCAAGAGAATCATTAAAACTCTGATTTGATCATTAAGATCAAAGGTATGTCCGAAATTGTCTTTCTGAACAAGCGACTTTGACATAGTCAACTTCTAAGGTTGATTTCTCAAAGCACAAGTCCAATTTTGCTATATAATTTTAGCCATAGCTTCCTTACCTTCCAACTTAGATTTTAAATGCTCATTCATCAGAAACTTTACACTGTGCACTGAGATCCAAGCAAAACATTGACATGAAAATATGTGCAACTCTGAGAGTTCTATCTGCAGACTTTACATATACATGTTCCTATTGACCATACACACAACCTAAAAATAATTATACCATGAAACTTTGAACATAGCTTGATTAGCTTCTACATTAGATGTGTACAAAAGATTTCCTGATCCACGTGATGAGGTTGAGAGAAATCAGAGAAAGACTCGACGCTAACTCATGGAGATGACTCTCTACACATCTATCTCATGGACATTTTTCTTCTAATGACTCTCTCTACTATTTCTTTACATTATTGACTTATATACATATGATTCTAGACTCATCCCATGTCTATTACATTACTCCTTATCATTCTAATTATCATCTATACTCATACTACAAGAATTTTCATCTGTAATGTACATATGTATACAGGCTACATTTTTGAGATCTCTTCAATTTCTCAAATGACTTCTTTGGCTTCATTTTGGTTTCTAACTTGCTCCAAGTTCTTCATAATCACCAATTAGGGATTTCTTTTCTCCAACAGATTCATGGTCACCAAGGTGTATTCTTAATGGGATGCTAGAGGTCGTCCATCTACTACTTTAGCTACTACTTGTTTGTTCTTCCAAAGTACAGGAATTCCATGTTTCTTAACCAATCCTTCATCGATGAAACATGAGGTGGCTCCTGAATCTACTAGGGTTGTAAGGGAAAGGGTCTTCTTGGGCATGATTCGCTTGATAGGTGCAACACATGTTTTTATGGGTGTAGCTAGAATTATAAGACCCTTTCTTATATCAAGGCCCGGCTGCACAGTCTCTTTTACAACTGGACTTCCTTGTTTCCCTGCTGTACAAGGGTGACTATGACTCTGGATTTTGTTCTCTTGTTTGGACAATTAATTGCAATATGTCTAGCATTTCCACAATAGAGACATAACTTATTAACTCTCCTTCTCTGTTTCTCTTCTAGTGTTAGAGGTTGAAACCTAGTTACATCTATTTGCACAGGTTCAAGCATAGACTCATCTTTAGGAGTGGGTTGGAAGGGTTTCCATTGGCGAGGTCTTCCTTCTACTTGTTTTTCTTGTTTCCTTTCAAGAAGTCGATTATGACATTTAATAGCTTGCATGATATATTCATTCAATGTTTTAACCTCTGGCATCGTGAGCAAAAGGTACTCACATCATCTCTTAAACCCCATCTAAATTGGCTTATGAAATTATCTTCATGCCAAGTGAGATCACATATCAACTACCTAAATTCAGATGCATAGGTAGAGGCAGGGCAGTTACCTCGACGTAACTTCCAAAGTTTTGTTTCTACTACTTGACTTGTGTCTGCATCCCCAAATGTGGCGGTGAGTTCTCGAAGAAACCCCTCATAGTCCTGGAGTAGTGACATGTTCTTCGGGCAAACCATGAAAATGCTTGGCCACAGAGCAAGGTTCTAATAAAATCAACCTTAGATGCCTCATCAGGGTATCTATCAAGTTGCATACGGATGTACAATTTAACTTGTTGGAGAGATCCACGAAACTTTGTGCAATCCCCATCGAACTTTTCTGGCATGCAAATATTGGGTTCCTTCATAAATGATGTATTAGGCTATTGATTCACTTGAATGCTCCCTTGATTTTCTTGAAGACTCCCGATTCATTCTTGTAATTCTTGGAGGAGTGCACCTACATGCATTGGATGTCCCATCTCGACTTGTGTCTGTCGATGAGTTAGGTCTTCGACTTGTTGTTGGAGACTCTGAAGTGATGCTACAATCTATTCATAAGCATTCTCCATGATGCCTGGTCTTGGATAGAAGCTAGTCTTGCCAAAATGTCAGGGGAGCACTAGATTGTGCTCTCTGACTTCACTAGACAAGATTTCGGAAATACACTTATGATTACAAGAACACCCACATAGGGAAAATAATACAAAAAGATGTAGCCAATACAAGATGTCCCACAACCTAGGACCAATACGTATGGAACATTGGACTAGAGATGATACAGGAGATCCCACAACCCGGGATCGTAAGTATGAGACACGATATCTGGATTACAAGACTCTAGGAGATGAACTAGATACAAGAAAGAACTCGACAAGATCTCATACTACGAGATTACAAGAGGATAAGACAGGATGTCCAAGAACTAGACTAGTCAAAACTGGAACAAGGAACAAGACAAGAATTGGAATTGGAACTTGGAGAGTACTTACTTGGCGGTCACGACTCCTTGAGCTCCCAAGACTGGTATTGGCAAGACTAATAATGAATGTGGCCAACCCCTCCTTATATAGGTTTTCCAAGGGCGGTTACGAATTGATGATGTCATCAAGTCAAAGCATGGTCTCTAGATGTCATAATCAAGCAAGAAGATACTCATTCTTAGGGTTTTGGCACGTTTCGGATGCAATGGAAGCATTGGTTTCTCCTAATTTTGAACCAATCATGAGATATAGGATTCACATAGAATCTGAGATTCAGGATGGTTTCCTTTGTCCATGACATCTATAGAATGCACAATATTACAAGAAATATGCAAAATATGATTTTGGAATGAATCAGACACTCAACAATGGTACCTCCTATTTTTCAGGAATGCATAGAGATTGACCTTGAGATAGAAAAACTAAAAATTTCTCCCAATATACTCAACTAAATGCTTTGAAACATTACAATCATAAACTAGACACTAATAGCTTTCCAATGATTCCTCTTTCATTCAATTTGGAGCTCTGTAGAAAGAGGAGTAGCTTTTGCAAGCTTACTATTGTTGAAGAAGATGATGCAAAAAAAAATGAAGAGCAAGACAATGATGGCCACAAGTGTATGTATATTGCTTCCATGTAATGTACAAGTAATTTGAAGTCTTTATATAGATTTTTCAAGTGCTCCACGAGTTCTACAAGTGGATTTTGAATTCAAATGAAGGTAGTAAAGGTTGTTGGAGGGAATCAATTCAGTTTCCTACAATCTAGGAAAAGTGAAGATCTAGTTTGATCTACTTTTAGGTGATTGATTCATTCATTCATTGCAACTCAACCACCAAAAATTCGTGGAAGATTAGATCTTTTTTTTTTACTTTTACATGTGTAAAGCTCTATGCTTTTACAATGGTAAAATATCCATAAAAAATATGTTAAAAAATACAATAAATGAGCATAAGAAAAAAGAATGCTTCAATGGATATTCTTTCGATGTAATCTAACCGATAGATTTTGATGTGGATCAAATCCACCTCAAGCATAGTGTAAGCTTGATGTTCCAATAGCTCCCTCTCAAGCTAAAATATGCTTGAGTTGTCATTCTCTAATAGGTTAAATACCTCCCATAGCTTTGAATCTGCAAAGCTTTATTCCATCAAGTGCCTTCGTCATCATATCTGCTACTTGCTTTTCAGTTGGAACAAAAGAAATGCCAATTTCCTTTGCCATGTGCTTCTCCCTGATGAAGTGTGTTGGGGATTCGGGGACAAGAAGGAGTTTGAGGGTTTGTAGGAGAAAAAGAAGATGATGAAAATGGAATAACAGTGAGAACTTCTGCAAAGAAATACTCTTGGAACCCTTGAATATTAATTATCTTTCAACAATTACAATGACTGTGCACAGTCTAATCAATGGCTAAGTACCACTTCAGAGAGCATCTGAAGACCAATTATCTCAAGTCTTCCAGCGGCCGTGCACCAATCCTTCACTTGCTTCCCGCTTCCCTTGTGCACACCTTGCACTAAGCTTCCGTCAAGCTAAGGAATTGGTATCACTGCACACGCACGCAATAGCCCTTGGAACTCTTGGAATCCAGCCCGCCTTCTCTCTTCTCTGCACACTTTCCTCTTGGCACCTCTTGCACTCTTGACTGCACTCTTGACTGTCGTCAGCACACTGGAGGCTCTTCTTGCTTCCTCTCTTGCTCCTCTGAAGCTCTCTCTTGCTCTCAACTCCCGATGTCCAAGAATAGCCTTTGTCCTTCCTTTTGTTTGAGAGTCCGCCGGTTCGCGCACTCTAACTGCAATACAATCTTGGTGTCCTTTCAATGTCCCAAGATTGTCTATTTGAACTGGTCTTCAACGATTCGCTACTTTGTCTTGTAGTGACTTTAGAACAAGAGTGACTTTTAAAATAAAATTTTGATTGGGCGGCCTATTTCCACCTTTTCGTACGTGGCCTTCCACCTTCACTTTTCCTTTTAATTCTTTTACTTTTGCACCTTAAGATTTTAGATTCAACCTTTGAACCTTAAGAGGAAAAAAATACTTTGTACCTTTAGTTTCGACCGGTTAGGGCTCTACAGATGCCCACCACCTAAAGATCTCTCCGTCCCGGAGAGATAACAAGAGAGAACAGCGATACCAACTGAGAAATTGCAAAGACACAGAGAAGAAAATAACGGGGCAAGAGAAAAATTGAAGGGTTTGTATCTTATTGAGTTAAGAAGAAAAAATATATGCACCCGACAAAATTGAGGAAATATCAAAAGTATGAGGTAATTATTGGCAAAGTAATACTGGAATCTAAGAGCAATTATTATGACTTGGATGAGCAATGTATTTAGACTGAGGGGGGCAATTTATTGTGGAGGTTGATTGAGATTGTCCGCCGAGGTTGATGGAGAGGGGGGCAAAGGAGCAGAAGCTTGTTCGATCGTAAGCTGTAGCGAACTAAGGCATTGTCTAAGGTGATCCCGTTCCCTGCGGATACGTCTGCATGCAGCATTAGTACAAAGACCTAAATTGGAGCGATTCTGAAGATCTTCTAAGGCTTTCATCGCAGAGTCGGCCATATCGCGATAATGATCTCGCTCTTCTTTGAGCAATCGGGCCGTTTCGTTGAGGGAGTGCCATTGAGAGGTTGCCATGCGATTGATGTTTTCTATTGTTGAGATATACTGTTGATGAACTGAAGCTGCTGCGGAAACCGAATCCAAGGAAATCTGAGAGGCCTGAGCATTGCCGATAGCTACTACACTCGCGTCCTGGAGTAATTGCAAAAATGAAGGGGTTGATGGGAGGTCAACAGGCAGAGTGGGAGGCGGAGCGGTAGGGGAAGGGGGAGGGGAAATATTCTGCCGAGGAGGATGAATGGTTGGAGTGGAAGATGGAGTGGGAAGTGAAAGATTGGGGGGAGGGATCGGTTGACTGACAGGAAGGTTATGGATAGAGGGGGAGGTGAAATCCGGGTGAATTGGTGGCATACAGGTGGGGTTTTGAGGGTTGAGCTGTGTTTGAATAAGAGGGGTGAAATCAGAAGAGAGGGGAGGTCTAGGGAGAATAGGAGGGGTAGGCATGGATGGAGAATGTGTAGTTACAGGAGGGAAAGGGGGAGAAGATTGGGTAGTGAAGGAGGGGACGTGAGGGGGGGGAGTCATGAATGGAGAAATTGTAGATGCAGGAGGGAGGGGGGAAGAAGATTGGGCAGGGAAGGAGGCTACATCAGGGGGATATGTCATGAATGGAAAGGTGGTGGATGAAGGAGGGATAGGAGAAGAAGATTGGGGAGGGAAGGAGGGCACATCAGGGGGATTAGTTATGAACGCAGAAGTGGTAGAGGCAGGGGGGAGAGGCGAAGAGGAATGGGGAGGGATGGAGGTTACATCAGGGGGGTTAGTTATGATTGGAGAGGTGGTAGAGGCAGGAGGGATGGGTGAAGAAGATTGGGGAGGGTAGGAAGTTACATCAGGTGGCGCGGATGTGGGTGTCGAGGCGGAGGCTGAGTCAATAGAGATTAGCGGGGGGGAGGGGGATGGAGCAATGGAAGGTTCAGGTTGGGTAGGTAAATAAGAAGCATTGTGCGCCGAGTGTGCAGGTATTCGATAGAGCCAAGCAACGAAGGGCGCAGAATAGATGGAAAATGCATGAGATCCTCTAGAGATAGACTCGCGGAGTCGACGGGAGCGCAAATTCAAGGAACTATAAATGAGATGTGCGTAAGGGTAAGGACGGCTATGGAGAAAGCAAAAAAGCGGATCGGCGATACGAATATCTGACCAGGGGAGGGAAGAGGTTTGGCTGCGAAGTAAGAAGAAAAAGATGAACGCATTGAGAAGGGTGGTCATGCGGAGCGAAAATCGAGCAGTACTTTGAAAGTGTGTGGTACAAAAGGCAATAGTCGCCGAGGCGGATAGGCCAGAGTATAGGAAAGGGGGAGCACGAAATTCTATTAGGGGAGACCCAATACTGGCGGCAATGTCTGGGATGAATAGAGTGCCGGTTCTAAAATGAGGGAAGTGGCGGATAGCTTCATAAACGTGGGAAAAATTGGCTGGGTTATTGAAGAAGACATTAGCCAAGCCCCACAAGCCCGCCTGCTGCAGATCTTCAATGGAAAACATTTGACGAAGAGCAATGGTAGGGATGGATAGATGCATTCGGATTTGCAGGTTTATGTCAGGTGGGAGAAACAGGCGCATATAATCTCCGGTTGGTGAAGATGGGTGGGATGAATGAGACATAGATGGGGAAGGAGAAGGAGGGTGTGGGAGGGGAGGCGGGGAATAAAGGTAGCTGGAATCGGAGTCGATGGAATAAATGGGAAGATCCAGGGCCATAGTTGCTGTTGGAGTCGCTTGAACTGATGGTGCTGCCGATGAAGGAGGAAGTGGATTGGGATGGTCAGATGGAATTGTGGAGGGAATATCGGAACGAGCAGTCGGAGCGGGATCCGCCATTGATGGAAATGGGGAGAGGCAGAGGGGTGGAGGGGTTGAGGGTGATGGGAGAAAGAGGGTGGCAGACGGGGAGGATGGAGGGGGGTTCGATGGGGTTGGAGGCGGAGAGTTGCGAGGGGTGGTATGGATGCGAAGCGGTGTTGAAGAGAGGGGGTTGATGATTGTCGAGCGGAAGGGGGTTGGGTGTAGGATGAGAGGGTGGTTATGTTAGGTTGGGTGGGGCGATGTGCGGTGAGGGGAGGGGGGGGGGGGAGGATGATGAGGGGGTGTTGAGGGGAGGTTGAGGGGGGTGGTGCGGTGAGGGGAGGGGGAGGGCAGGCGGTGAGGGGAGGGGGGGGGGGATTTGAGGGGGGTGGGGGAAAGGGTGTGCGGTGAGGGGAGGGGGGGGGAGGGATGATGAGGGGGGGGGGGCGCTTAGTGGGTGAGGGGGGAGTGAGGGCGGGCGCTACGTTGCGGTGAGGGGAGGAGGGGGGGGGGAGGGATTTTGAGGGGGGGGAAGGGATGGTGTGGTGCGGTGAGGGGAGGGGGGGGAGGGATGATTAGAGGGGGGGCGCTTAATGGGGAGGGGGGAGTAAGGGCGTGGTGAGGGGGGCTGCGCTGCGGTGCGGTGAGGGGAGGAGGGGAGAGGAGTGAGGGATGTGGAGGGGGGGGGAGGGAGAGTGCGGTGCGGTGAGGGGAGGGGGGGGGAGGGATGATGGGGGGGGGCGCTTAGTGGGTGAGGGGGGAGTGAGGGCGGGCGCTACGGTGCGGTGAGGGGAGGAGGGGGGGGAGATATTTTGAGGGGGGGAAGGGATGGTGCGGTGCGGTGCGGGGAGGGGGGGGAGGGTGCGGTGAGGGATGATGAGGGGGGGGTGCGCTTAGTGGGTGAGGGGGGAGTGAGGGCGGGGCGCTACGGTGCGGTGAGGGGAGGGGGGGGGAGGGATTTTGAGGGGGCGGGGGGTTGCGGTGCGTTGAGGGGAGGGGGGGGAGGGATGATGAGGGTGGGGGCGCGTGTGAGGGGGGCTGCGCTGCGGTGCGGTGAGGGGAGGGGGGGGAGAGGAGTGAGGGATGTGGAGGGAGGGATGTGGAGGGAGGGGGGAGGGAGAGTGCGGTGCGGTGAGGGGAGGGGGGGGAGGGATGATGAGGGGGGGGGGCGCTTAGTGGGTGAGGGGGGAGGGAGGGCGGGGCACTACGGTGCGGTGAGGGAAGGGGGGGGGGGGGAGGGATTTTGAGGGGGGGGGGGGAGGTTGCGTTGCGGTGAGGGGAGGGGGGGGGAGGGATGATGAGGGTGGGGGCGCGTGGGAGGGGGGCTGCGCTGCGGTGCGGTGAGGGGAGGGGGGGGAGAGGAGTGAGGGATGTGGAGTGAGGGATGTGGAGGGAGGGGGGAGGGAGAGTGCGGTGCGGTGAGGGGAGGGGGGGGAGGGATGATGAGGGGGGGGGGGCGCTTAGTGGGTGAGGGGGGAGGGAGGGCGGGGCGCTGCGGTGCGGTGAGGGGAGGGGGGGGGAGGGATTTTGAAGGGGGGGGGGGGGAGGTTGCGTTGCGGTGAGGGGAGGGGGGGGGAGGGATGATGAGGGTGGGGGCGCGTGGGAGGGGGGCTGCGCTGTGGTGCGGTGAGGGGAGGGGGGGGAGAGGAGTGAGGGATGTGGAGTGAGGGATGTGGAGGGAGGGGGGAGGGAGAGTGCGGTGCGGTGAGGGGAGGGGGGGAAGGGATGATGAGGGGGGGGGGCGCTTAGTGGGTGAGGGGGGAGGGAGGGCGGGGCGCTACGGTGCGGTGAGGGGAGGGGGGGGGAGGGATTTTGAAGGGGGGGGGGGAGGTTGCGTTGCGGTGAGGGGAGGGGGGGGGAGGGATGATGAGGGTGGGGGCGCGTGGGAGGGGGGCTGCGCTGCGGTGCGGTGAGGGGAGGGGGGGAGAGGAGTGAGGGATGTGGAGTGAGGGATTTGGAGGGAGGGGGGAGGGAGAGTGCGGTGCGGTGAGGGGAGGGGGGGGGAGGGATGATGAGGGGGGGGCGCTTAGTGGGTGAGGGGGGAGGGAGGGCGGGGCGCTACGGTGCGGTGAGGGGAGGGGGGGGAGGGATTTTGAGGGGGGGGGGGAGGTTGCGTTGCGGTGAGGGGAGGGGGGGGGAGGGATGATGAGGGTGGGGGCGCGTGGGAGGGGGGCTGCGCTGCGGTGCGGTGAGGGGAGGGGGGGGAGGGAGAGTGCGGTGCGGTGAGGGGAGGGGGGGGGAGGGATGATGAGGATGGGGGCGCGTGGGAGGGGGGCTGCGCTGCGGTGCGGTGAGGGGAGGGGGGGAGAGGAGTGATGGATGTGGAGGGGGGGGAGGGAGAGTGCGGTGCGGTGAGGGGAGGGGGGGGGAGGGATGATGAGGGTGGGGGCGCGTGGGAGGGGGGCTGCGCTGCGGTGCGGTGAGGGGAGGGGGGGAGAGGAGTGAGGGATGTGGAGGGGGGGGGGAGGGAGAGTGCGGTGCGGTGAGGGGAGGGGGGGGGATGATGAGGGGGGGGGGGGGGGGGAGGTTGCGGTGCGTTGAGGGGAGGGGGGGGAGGGATGATGAGGGTGGGGGCGCGTGGGAGGGGGGCTGCGCTGCGGTGCGGTGAGGGGAGGGGGGGAGAGGAGTGAGGGATGTGGAGTGAGGGATGTGGAGGGAGGGGGGAGGGAGAGTGCGGTGCGGTGAGGGGAGGGGGGGGAGGGATGATGAGGGGGGGGCGCTTAGTGGGTGAGGGGGGAGGGAGGGCGGGGCGCTACGGTGCGGTGAGGGGAGGGGGGGGAGGGATTTTGAGGGGGGGGGGGGGGGGGGAGGTTGCGTTGCGGTGAGGGGAGGGGGGGGGAGGGATGATGAGGGTGGGGGCGCGTGGGAGGGGGGCTGCGCTGCGGTGCGGTGAGGGGAGGGGGGGAGAGGAGTGAGGGATGTGGAGTGAGGGATGTGGAGGGAGGGGGGAGGGAGAGTGCGGTGCGGTGAGGGGAGGGGGGGGAGGGATGATGAGGGGGGGGCGCTTAGTGGGTGAGGGGGAAGGGAGGGCGGGGCGCTACGGTGCGGTGAGGGGAGGGGGGGGAGGGATTTTGAGGGGGGGGAGGGGGGGGGAGGTTGCGTTGCGGTGAGGGGAGGGGGGGGGAGGGATGATGAGGGTGGGGGCGCGTGGGAGGGGGGCTGCGCTGCGGTGCGGTGAGGGGAGGGGGGGAGGGAGAGTGCGGTGCGGTGAGGGGAGGGGGGGGGGAGGGATGATGAGGATGGGGGCGCGTGGGAGGGGGGTGCGCTGCGGTGCGGTGAGGGGAGGGGGGGAGGGGGGGAGAGGAGTGAGGGATGTGGAGGGGGGGGAGGGAGAGTGCGGTGCGGTGAGGGGAGGGGGGGGGAGGGATGATGAGGGTGGGGGCGCGTGGGAGGGGGGCTGCGCTGCGGTGCGGTGAGGGGAGGGGGGGGAGGGAGAGTGCGGTGCGGTGAGGGGAGGGGGGGGGAGGGATGATGAGGATGGGGGCGCGTGGGAGGGGGGCTGCGCTGCGGTGCGGTGAGGGGAGGGGGGGAGAGGAGTGAGGGATGTGGAGGGGGGGGAGGGAGAGTGCGGTGCGGTGAGGGGAGGGGGGGGGAGGGATGATGAGGGTGGGGGCGCGTGGGAGGGGGGCTGCGCTGCGGTGCGGTGAGGGGAGGGGGGGAGAGGAGTGAGGGATGTGGAGGGGGGGGGGGGGAGGGAGAGTGCGGTGCGGTGAGGGGAGGGGGGGGGATGATGAGGGGGGGGGGGGAGGGATGATGAGGGTGGGGGGCGCTTAGTGGGTGAGGGGGGAGTGAGGGCGGGCGCTACGGTGCGGTGAGGGGAGGGGGGGGAGGGACTTAGAGGGGGGTGTTGAGGATTGGAGAGGGGGGATCGGTTGTTGCCGCCGGGGGTTTGGGTTGTGGAGGGTCGGAGAGAGGGGTTGAAGGTGAGGGGGTGTGAAATGCTCTCCTTCTTTCCTCCCTAGCACAACTTGGTACTGAAAATAAGAACGGAATTCCTGAGGATATTGAAGCAAGAATGAAAAAAGAGGCCATATTATATAGCTGGTTCGAATGAGGGAGCACCTCTCAAGAAGGAGCGGACTAGCATAGAAGGTGATCAAAAAGAGAGGAGATGACAATGTTAATCTCATCCATCCGAGAGACAAATAAAGGAAAGGGCAAAACTGAAAGTTACTTAGCAAAGCTATGAGCCATTCAGTGATGAATTTTATTTATGAAGTGAGGAATTTCTTGATTTTTGATGGCCCAAAATTGATAAGTAAACGAAAAAATTCGTGCGCACACTTTCCGGAATTTCAAAAGAACAAAAACTTGCGCCCAACATTTTTTTATTTATTGACTTTTATTGAGAAAGAAAGGAAAAAATCGTGCGCTCATATTTCTGATTTTTGATAAAAACTGACGCCCAACAATCCGATTATTACTACTTATTAAAACAATCAAAAACCAACAAGATAAAGGAAAATGCAATGTTTATGATACTTGATAATAAGCCTTGAGTCTGGAAATGTTAACCAAAGGTAGGTTGTTGCCAGCGAGTGTTTCCAATTGCACTGCACCCCACTGCAGTATCTTCGTAATGCGAAAAGGGCCTTCCCAGTGAGGGATCCATTTCCCTTTGTTTTGATTAGAAATTTGTGGTCTGTGTAGCAGGGCTAAATCTCCAGGTTTCAAATTGTTTTGCCATAGATTTTTGTCATGAGTCTCCTTCCTGTGTAATTGCAGCTTCTCTAACTGTTTGGATGCTAAAATTCTCGATTCTTCCAGCTTATGCAAAGCAGTTAGTCTGGCTGAAACTTCCATTCCATTTCTCTCTAGTCTTTCCGTTCTTATAGAGCCTCTGATAAATTCAAATGGTTCAATAGGAACCAAGCCATAAACTAATTGAAAGGGGGAATACCCAGTCTCTTTATAGGCCAATCTGTATGCCCATAATGTACCAAGATAGGCCCGTCCCCAAGAGGTCGGCTGCAACATGCATTCTTTTCGTAACATTGAAATTAATACTTTGTTTGTTGACTCGGCTTGTCCGTTAGCTCGTGGGTAGTATGCACAAGAAGTCCTGTGTAGGATGCGATACCTGTTTGAAATTTCCTGTAGGACTTTGTTAACAAAATGAGTACCCTGATCTGTACAGATTTCCAGCGGGCATCCAAATCTGCAAATGATATTACAATACAGAAAGTCAGCCACTGTTTGTGCAGAGCAGTCCGTTGATGCAATAGCTTCAGCCCATTTTGTTGCGTAGTCCGTGGCTATCAATAAGTACTTTTCCCTTTTTGGAAGTGCCGGAGGGTATATAGGCCCAACAAAGTCTAACCCCCACTTCTCAAAGGGCTGCCAAGAAGTGGAAACTACCAAAGGGTGATGTCTTTGCTTGGTGGGTTTAGGTCCACACCTCTGGCACACATCACATGTTTTTCTCCAATTCTCTGCATCCTTAAAGAGTGTAGGCCACCATAGACCAGCATCTAGTATTCTCTGGCTCATGATATGCCCTGGAAGGTGCCCACCACCTGTTCCTTCATGTGCAAATTGCAGTATTTCCCTTACTTCATCTTCCTCTAAGCATTTCCTCATCCTGTCATCCTTGCCTTGTCTGTAGAGTTTACCCTCAATGAAAGTATATGGTCTACTCTTGATAAGCAGCCTCTTCCTTAGTACAGCACTAGCACTTTCTGGGTACACTCCAGTATTAATGAACTGCTTGATATCATCATACCATCCTTTAGGTTGTATAGCAAACAAGTGCGCATCAGGGAAATCATCATTGATACCACTGGTTTGATCCTTCCTATTGATTCTGGACAAGTGATCTGCCATCACATTTTCTCTTCCTGGCTTATGGATTACCGAGAAATCGAACTCTTGGAATAACAGTAACCACCTCCATATTCTACCAGTAGCATGTGGTTTGTTGAGTAAGTACTTGAGAGGTTGGTGATCTGATATAATAATAAATTTTACCCCCAATAAGTAATGGCGGTATTTTTGAACTGCAAAGACCATTGCTAGTGCTTCCCTTTCGGTTGTACTGTAATTTCTTTCAGCCTTGGTCAAGATTCTACTGGCATATTGAATTGGCCTGTCCATTTTAAATTCTTCACTGGGTTGAGTCAGAACTGCTCCCACTGCATATGCACTGGCATCGACATGTATATGGAAGATTTTTGACCACTCCGGGGTGACCAAGATAGGAGCACACATCAGCCGAGACCTTAATGTCTGATATGCTTTTTCCTCCTCTTCTTCCCATTTGAAAGGTACTTCTTTACCTGTGAGTCTAGTCAGAGGTCTAGCTATCTCTGCATACATTTTTATAAACCTTCTATGATAACCGGTATGCCCCAAAAAACTCTGGATCTCTTTAGGAGTTTTGGGTCTAGGTAACTTTAATATAGAAAGAATTTTGTCAGGATCTGGGGCCATACCTTTAGCGGATACCACATGTCCTAAGAGGGTTCCTTCTGTCACAAAGAAATGACATTTATTTGGATTGAGCTTTAACTTAGTTTCTCTGCATCTTTGGAAAATATTCTGCAGCTGTCTCAGGTGATGGTCCAAACAATCTAGATGAGTTTCTTTGTGAGATCCTGAGAATGAAGAGAAATCATCCATGAAGATTCTAAGTGACTCCAGCAATAAGGGGCCAAAAATGAGATTGACCGTTCTGTTAAATGTGGCTGGAGCATTTCTTAGCCCAAATGGCATTTTTACATACACATACGTTCCCCACGGTGTGATAAAAGCAGTCTTTTCACGATCCTCTGGGTGTATTGATATTTGATTATAGCCACTGAAGCCATCCATAAAACTATAGAGTGCATGCCCCGCCACTTCTTCAATGACCTGTTCTGCGAAAGGCATAGGGAACCCGTCTGGAATGGTCACCTTGTTGAGAGCTCTAAAGTCTACACAAATCCTGATTTTATTAGTATTCTTCTTTGGTACTATAACCATAGGTGAGAGCCACTCTGAGTGTTCCACAGGAATGATGATTCCTGCATCTTCCATCTTTTGGATTTCCACATAGACAGCTTCAGCATACTTTGGATTGAGTCTATAACTCCTTCCTCTGATGGGTCTGGCTCCCTCAACCAGAGGAATTCTGTGCTCTCCATAAGATGCAGGCACTCCTTCTAAGTCTTTATAATGCCAGGCAAAAACATCTGCATACTGGGTTAAGAATGATTTTACTTTTTCCAGAAGCTTTGGGTGGCTCCACAACCAAGTGGCCACTAGAACTGGTTGATTATTGTTTTGGGTGCATAAATGTACTTCTTGAACCGGGTTTCTTGTTACCAGATTATCTTCTTGTGCATCTGCTTCTTTGTCTTCTTCTACTAGCTTTTCGTGCATTGCTTCATAAGCAGGTGTATTTTGAACTTCGATGTTTTCCTCCTTGTCCTGCATCCATCCTGCAGGGATTTCTTGAATTGGAAAAGAACATTCAACCTCAGAATTTTTTACCTTGCTTTTAGCTTGGGAAACTTCGTTATCTGATGTTGACACATCCTCCTCCAATTTGTATTTGAGGGGTATCTTCCTGCCCCTTCTGTGGTCAGTGATGGGCTCTCCCAATCCATCAACCTGGACCTTTCCTTTGTCTTTATCATAGCCTCCAAATGTACCAGGATTATCAAGAAAAAATCCAAAACAAGAAGAAGAGTTGCCGGCATGAAGCCAACTTAAAATATCCTCTTCTTCCTCAAAATCTATTTGGGGTTGATCCTCCGCTTCTGTTTCCATGCAAATGCTCACTGTTTGCATCATACTAGTGTTTCCTTGATTGTCTGGGCCTTCTTCTAAATGAATTTGTGTCAACTCCTGCCCTTTCTTTTGTACCCACATGGTGTCCTTACCCCAATCATGAATGACACTGGCATGCCTTAGCCAAGGTCTTCCAATTAAGAGGGGAAATCCTCCTTCAACCTGGGGCAATCTTAAAACCACAAAATCCAGGATAAATAGATTACCTTGTACTTCAAGTGGAACTTTTGGGATTACCCCTAAGGGCCTTACTTTGCTCTGATCTGCCAAAGTGACCGTGAAATTTGCAGGTCTTGAAGGGTGGAGTCCAATCCTTTTCATGGTATGTTCAGGCATCAAATTAATGCCAGAACCACCATCTACAATAACACCTTGAAATTCATGGCCCTTGATTGATATTGTAAGCCGAGGGCTTTTATAATCTGTAAGGGGTGCTTCCCCCCTAATTATCCCTTGATGTAAGATAGCAGTCTTAGCCACTAAGCTTGTCGTAGAAGCTTCATCAATTATCTGCAATAATTCTGACCTGAATTTCCCATCCATCTTTATTAAATCAAGAATACTAACCTCCTTCTTAATAGACTTGAGTAGCTTTGAAGCCTCTGATTCTTTAAGGAAGTGAGCTTCATTTGCTTTGCTAAACTCTTCTTGAGCCCTCTTGAAGGCATGCCCAATGGCATCTCCGGTGCCTGTGAGACATTCTTTGTGGTTTGTGTCTGCACCTGTAGTATCTTTGTCTTCCATTGCAACTCTGTCTTTGGTCAACTCCTTAATTGTCAATTCTTGATTTTCTACTACTTTTGCTGTTCCCTTGCTTCTTGTCTGTACTGCAAAAGATTCGAGTTCTTCTAATTGTACCACTCTAGTGGATGGTGAGGGTTCATTTACCTGAGGCAATATTTCCTCCTTGAATATAGAGATCATTTGGAGATGGGGTCCGGAAGTAGAGGCTTGATTCTTAGGACAACAGTTTGTATAATGATCTCTGGCCTCTGGACAATTTCTGCAAGGGGGTGCATTTTCCGGCAGGGTGCATCTAGATTGGTAGTGCCCACATTCTCCACATCTGAAGCAAATAATTGGCCTTCTAGGCCCATTTGCAAGGTTAGTTCTTGGTCTAGGATTATAGTTATTACCTGGGTTTGTTGCTGCTGCCATTACATTTGCTGGTGGCAGAAGCCCGCCTTGTGTCCAGTATGTCGTTGTCGGTATCCCCCTTGATTGGCATTCATGGGCCTCATGCCCAATCTTCCTGCATAATTGACAAGTCACATTTAGCAAAGGACATTCACTTACTATATGTCCTTGCTTACTGCACATGGAGCACCATAGTCCGTTCTTAATGCCACCTCCTTTTAGTTCTTGCAACTCCTACCTCAGCTGAGCTAGTTCCTCTGCTTGGGCTTCCTCTTCCTTTTGGAGCTTGAGGGCTTCGATCTCTCTTCTCAGCTGAGCTACAGTAGTCTCCTCCTCTGTATAGGGCTTATTCCTTTTCAAGCCTTCCAATTCCCTTCTTAACTGGCTCACAGGGTCCTCCAGTTCTGTACCATATGATAGTTGGGAAGACGTTGTACCATACTGGTGCCTTATTTGTTCCAAGCGGGTGGCCGTGTTGATGAATTCCTCAACAGAGGCCGTAGGTAGCACCAACTCTTTTATTTTGCATTGGGTGACCACAGGTAAAGGTTTGGCTAACCACTTCTTGACAAAGAAGTCGTGTGGTGGATCCGGTAATTTGGCCATTAATGCTTTTGCCCTTGTCACGAATTCGGGGAACTTCTCTCCTGGACCCAACTTCAAGTTTTCCAATTCTTCTATAATGATTTCAGCCGTGTTGCCATGCTGAAATTGATTCTTAAAGGCCTCTTTCATCATATCCCAAGAGGTAAAGTGATTTTCGGCGAACTGACTGAACCACTTGTCTGCCAGACCTTCCAATGTGGCGGGGAAGAGTATCAAGAAAGCATCTTCCCTACCCATTAGTCCCCTAGTCTTACACAATGAAAGAAATCGTCGAATGTGCTCATCTGGGTCCTCATGGGCTAAACCTCTGAAGGAGGGGAATTTTATGTTTAACCTGGAGAGCAAGATTTCTAGGTCCACCTGTCCAGCCATGCTTCCTACCGATGAAGTCGACGAAAGTGGACTTGATGATCTTCGGTTCGTCTTTCTTCTTGTCTGCTTGCACTTGATTCTCAAGGTTTGTGACCGGGTCGCGGTCATGAGCTATTCATAGTCCACTAAAAATGAGACACTTGATAAAAGGATGTACCTTTTGTCCCAATGGAGTAATGTTGTCGACACTGGAATGTTGTCCTCCAATGGCAATATATAGTCTCCTATGCTCAAAGCTCCTTGGAGATCCCATCGGGTGTGCCAAATTTGTTGGGGATTCGGGGACAAGAAGGAGTTTGAGGGTTTGTAGGAGAAAAAGAAGATGATGAAAATGGAATAACAGTGAGAACTTCTGCAAAGAAATACTCTTGGAACCCTTGAATATTAATTATCTTTCAACAATTACAATGACTGCGCACAGTCTAATCAATGGCTAAGTACCACTTCAGAGAGCATCTGAAGACCAATTATCTCAAGTCTTCCAGCGGCCGTGCACCAATCCTTCACTTGCTTCCCGCTTCCCTTGTGCACACCTTGCACTAAGCTTCCGTCAAGCTAAGGAATTGGTATCACTGCACACGCACGCAATAGCCCTTGGAACTCTTGGAATCCAGCCCGCCTTCTCTCTTCTCTGCACACTTTCCTCTTGGCACCTCTTGCACTCTTGACTGCACTCTTGACTGTCGTCAGCACACTGGAGGCTCTTCTTGCTTCCTCTCTTGCTCCTCTGAAGCTCTCTCTTGCTCTCAACTCCCGATGTCCAAGAATAGCCTTTGTCCTTCCTTTTGTTTGAGAGTCCGCCGGTTCACGCACTCTAACTGCAATACAATCTTGGTGTCCTTTCAATGTCCCAAGATTGTCTATTTGAACTGGTCTTCAACGATTCGCTACTTTGTCTTGTAGTGACTTTAGAACAAGAGTGACTTTTAAAATAAAATTTTGATTGGGCGGCCTATTTCCACCTTTTCGTACGTGGCCTTCCACCTTCACTTTTCCTTTTAATTCTTTTACTTTTGCACCTTAAGATTTTAGATTCAACCTTTGAACCTTAAGAGGAAAAAAATACTTTGTACCTTTAGTTTCGACCGGTTAGGGCTCTACAAAGTGGTAATGAACCTCTATGTGTTTGGTTCTTGCATGGAAAATAGGGTTTGCTGCTAGATGCATCGAACTTACATTATCTCCAAATATGTGAGGTTTGGAACTCATAAGTCCCAAATCTGTATACAATACTTTTAACCATATTGCCTCTTGAGTTGCTATGGTCAAACCTCTATACTCTGTTTCAATTGAGGATAAAGCAATTGTTGGTTGCTTCTTGGAACTCCATGACACTAGCCTTGAACCTACAAATCCTAAGTAACTAGAGGTACTTCTTCTATCATCCTTAGCTCATGCCCAATCTGCATCTTAATAGATTTTGATATCCAAAACTGAAGAGTAAGGAAAGGATATACCTTCATTGATTTTACCTTTGAGATACTTAAGTGCTCTCTTAGCTGCATCCATGTGTGGTCTTCTAGGTGAGTGCATGAATTGACTAAGCAGTCCTACACTATATGAGATGTTTGCCCTAGTATGAGTAGCATATATCAAGCTACTTACCAAGCTTTGATATTCTTTAATGTCTTCAATTTTCTCACCTTCATAAACACTAAGTTTATGATTCATCTCCAAAGGTGTACCTACATGTTTAGTGTTGTTCATTTTGAACTTAAGAAGTAGATCCTGAATGTATCTTCTCTGAGTCAAATACATTCGTTCATCTGTGTATATCACCTACATATCTAGGAAATATGTGAGCTCACCTAAGTCACTAATTTTGAACTCCTCTTGCATGTGACTCTTGATCCTTTGAATTCCATTCAAATCATCACCTATCACAATAATATCATCTACATATACACATAGATAGATAACCTTATTGTGATCCCTTTTGATGAATAGAGAAGGATTTGAGTTGTTGGGTTTGGACCCTCGATCTTGAAGGTATGTAACAAATCTGTAATTCCAAGCTCTATGAGCTTGTTTCAGTCCATACAATGTTTTCTTAAGTCTGCAAACATAAGATGCATGATTAGGGTTTTCAAAACCTAGTGGTTGTGACATGTATACCTCTTCACTTATCCAATCATTTAGAAATGCATTTTTCACATCAAGTTGGAGGAGTCTCTAATTCCTTGCAGCAGCTACACTTATCAATGTTTTGATTGTCGTCATCTTTGCAGCTGGTGAGAATGTTCCCTCATAGTCTATACCATGAGTCTGTGAGCATCCTTTGGCAACTAATCTTGCCTTGTACCTGCAAACTGATCCATCTAAGTTTCTTTTAACTTTATATACCCATCTGCAACCAATTACCTTTTGATTGGATGACATTGGAACCAGATCCCAAGTGTCCATCTTCTTCAATGCATCTATATCTCTACTTGTAGTGAATTGCTTGGTTGAAGGATTATAGAACTTGTAACCCAACTGAGTTGAGTCATACCCAATAAACACTACCTTTGTTGCCCTTTCATCTAGCTTACCTCTTATTTGTGATGGTATATGAACATTAGCCTAACAACCAAACACCTTACAATGTCCAAAACTAGGTTTTCTTCCATGCCATGCTTCATAAGGAGTCATACCTTGAAGTGATTTGGATGGTAGTCTATTGACAACATACATAGCAATTGAAATAGCCTCTGCCCATAGATAATGTGACAACCTCTTCTCTTCAAGCATTATAGCATTATTCTAGCTTATCAAACCAATGTCTTGTTTCTTCTCTCTGCAATTCCATTTAGTTTAGGAGAGTACCTAGTAGTCACTTCCCTTTTGATACTTTTATCCTACAAGAACTCATCAAACTCTTTGAAGAAGTATTCTCCCCCTCCATCAGATATGAGCTTCTTGAGTGATCTACCTGTATGATTCTCCACATGTGCTAGATACTTTTTAAAGCAATCAAAAACTTCATTCTTACTCTTGATAAAGTATAGAATAGTCCATATACTATGTTCATCAATAAATGAGACATAATACCTTGATCCTGCCAATGAAGGTTCTTGACTTGGTCCCCATACATATGTATGTACTAAGTCTAATAAGTTGTTGTGGATGTAGCCTTTGTGGTTGAATGGTTGTCTTTGTGCCTTCCCAATCTGACATGCATCAGACTTGTTGATCATGTGTTGCTCTTATGTTTGGCAGTCCAAGACACTTTGATCTTTGCATATATCCGTCAAGGTTCTTTCATTCACATGAGTAAGTCTCTTATGCCACACTTCAAGCTCACTTAGGATTTAAGGCCCAAAAGTGAATAGAGCTATGTTCTTGGTTTCTCCTACTTCAAAAGTGAAGAGTCTACCATGAATCTCACCTCTAACTATCTTCTCGAAGCCTTGACATGGATCTTCCACCAAATCTCCATGTTGGGTGAACCTAAGTTGCAAGCCTTTTTCAACTATTTGGCCTACACTTATTAGGTTTTTAGTGATAGTGGGTACATAGAGAACCTTACGCATAATGTTTGTCCTTCCATTTGAAGCTTTTACATTACCAATCTTATCCACATTGTGTTTTGTGTCATCCCTTGTTTGAACTTCATGTCTATGCTTTGGAGTTTCCAAATTAGATAGAAGAGCAATGTTGCCTGCAACATGATTTGAACATCCAAAATCTATGTAGAATGATAATCTTCATTACCTTCTTTGTGGCTTAGATTCATTAGAACCAATGAGTCTTCATGTGGTTGATCTTCTGAATAATTTTTGAAGTCCCTTCTATTATAGCCTCTATTGTTATTGTTGAAGTTGTGTCCACCTCTGCCTCCATTGTTGCCATATCCACCTTTTCCACTTCCTTTCTAGGTCTTCCCATTGAACTAGCAATTTTGAGTGATGTGGTGTGGTTGGTCTTATTGCAGATGGAACAAGGTTGAACATTCTGAGCTTTGGCTTTGTCATGCTTTGGTCCTTTCTTCTTCCCTTTTCACTTGCTCTTGCTTGTGAAGTCGGCTTGGGAAGTCTCCTCTTCATCTTCTTCCTTCTTCTTGTGTTTCAGCTTCTTGTCCATTGTCTGCATGTAGAGAACTAGTTGAATTACCATGATAGGAGTTAGCTTCCTTTATGCTATTGTTGGCATCTTGATTGAAGAGTTGTCCAAGAAAGATGTTGAAGTTTGGATTTCACACATCCATGTTGAGATCATAAGCTGTGGTGAAGGATTGACATTGCTTATCACTTTGAATCCCATTGAGAATTTGCCTCATGATAGCCTCTTCTTCAATCAGCTCTCCAATGGATGCTAACTGATCAGCAACCTCCTTGACCTTGGTAACAAACTTTGTGATGGTTTGTTTAGGTGTCTTTTTCATTTGGTTGAACCCGTTCCAAAGATGATTCTTTCTTGCTTTGGTGGTATCAGAAAAGAAAGTCTCTAAGGCATCCCAAGTCTCTTGAGATGTCTCGCATCCTCTAATATGTGGTAATAGAAAGTCAGAACTAGACTTTCGTATGCACGACCTTGTTTGAGCATCACTTGTGCACCAAAGTGTGAGCTTATCTATCTCCTCTTGTGTAGGTCCTCCTTTGGATCTTGGAATAGGCATAGCTTCATCGCCTGCTACAATTCCATAAAGATTTCTACCTTGCAAATAGGCCTCCATTCTCATTTGCCAAGCTGCTCTGTTTATATTTCTATCTCTTCATATAATCAATTTTTATCAATGGTGTAAAACACACAATCACAATAGATTTTAACTTACAATCATACACACATATATGCATGCACATATTATTATGAATTAAGAATTAATGTTGAGTCAAACAATCACAATAGATTTTAACTTACAATCATAGACACACATACACATGCACATATTATTATGAAGTAAGAATTAATGTTGAGTCAAATAGTCAAAATAGATTTTAACTCACAATCATATGCAAACATACACTTACACATACTATTGTAAAGTAAGAATCAATGTTGAGTCAAAAAATCACAAAAGATTTCAACTATCCCACACATATAGTTACACATACTATTATGAAGTAAGAATCAATGTTGAGTCAAACAATCACAATAGATTCTAATTCACAATCATATGTGCACATACACATACACATTCTACTCTAAAGTAAGAATTAATGTTGATTCAAACAATCATAATAGATTTTAACTTACAATCATACACTCACATACACATACACATACTATTTTGAAGTGAAAATCAATAGTGAGCCAAAAAATCACAATAGATTTTAACTTGCAATCATACACACACATACACATACACTTACTATTGCGAAGTAAGAATCAATGTTGAGTCTAACAATCACAATAGATTTTAACTCACAATCATATGTGTGCATACACATATACATACTATTGTGAAGTAAGAATCAATGTTGAGTCACACACTCACAATAGTTTTTAACTCACAATCATATGTGCACATACACATACGCATACTATTGTGAATTAAGAATCAATGTTGATTCTAACAATTACTGTAGATTTTAATTCACAATCATACATGCACATACACATAAACTGTGAAGAGGATGTCTCATAAAAAATTTTGCTCAATTTGATGAAAACTTTCTTGGATCCCTTTACAATTCAAGAAATCTCAAAAGGTACTGATAATTTTATAGGAGAAAGCTATTTGGAGACCTAGAAAGCTCTGCTTGACTTATCAATACCTTCTCAGCCCTTGAATTATCAAAAAGAAGCTAAAAGCTTTCCCAACATGTCACAATAGATTTTAATTAATAATCATACAGGCACATACATATACACATTCTATTTTGCAATCAGAATCAATGTTGTGTCAAAAAATCACAATAGATTTGAACTCACAATTATCATACACACATATACACATACACATACTATTGCAAAGTAAGAGTCGATGTTGATTCAAACAATCACAATAGATTTTCACTCACAATCATACAAACAGGTACACATACACATACTATGTGAAGTAAGAACCATTGTGGAGTCAAGTAATCACAGTAGTTTTTAACTCACCATTTTAATCAAACAATTATAATTTTTTCTTTATTTTTACAATTACAAAATACTAAATATTTCTTAAATGAGTTTAAACCTTGTTTTTCATATGATGCTGTAAGTTTCCAAAAAACAAAGTAACTCTAATGAAGTACACTGTGGAACTCTAATGAAATACACTGTGGGGGACATTGTTTTATTATAAAAATTTTGAACGAGTCTTCTTCGATCAAAATATTTTTCTACCAAAATCCTTTGGATAGAGAACATCTTTTTATCAAAAAACCACCAAATTATTGCTCGAAAACTATTCATTCATATTTGAATAAGTTGATGTGGCACCAAATATTTTGGTCAAATAATAAGGGTCTAACATAGAGTTCCATAATTATTGATAAAAATTTGAGCTACTGAATATGAAATAATGCAAGCTAGGGCTCTAGCCCTAAAAGAATTAAAGCCAACAATCTTTATGAGGGATGATCAAGACAAGAATAAGGATGTGGTATACACTTTCTTGCAAAAGTGGAATGACTTATATCAATTGCAAGGAGTTTGACTTGAGTATTGTGTACTAGAGGGCAGTCGTTCCCTTGGTCCACAAGCTTAAAAGTGGGGGATGAGTCTCAAGAAGGAAAATTCCATCCCTATGGACTGGAATCACTTTGAAACTAGGAAAAAAATTAAGATCACATATTTAACACAAAAGTATATAAATATGGTAAAGCTTTCCTTTTTTATATTTATCGCTTTGAGCTCTTTTTGTTTACGTACAAGAGCGGGCAACCTCTCTCTCTACAAAAATTCTTGCAGTGTTGTGAATTGCTGCATAAATGGAAAATGTTGATAGAGTGAGTCAAGTTATGAGCAATAAGTTGGGAAAAAACAACTTTCATGCTTGGAGATTCAGAATGATGAATTTCTTGATGGGAAAAGGATACTGGAAGTACATCAAAGGAAAGAATGAAAATGTTCCACAATTACTAGAGAGGAATCGGACTGCGGACTAGTTAAGAGCATACGAAGAGTGGAATCAAGGAGCACGAAAGGTAACATATTTGTTGTCTATTAGCATACAAGATAACATTATTGGGCATATGTAGGATGCAAAAACTCCAAACGAGGCTTGGAACAATTTGTCCACATTGTATGAGACCAACACAAAGGCACAAAAATTGCAACTCAAGAATGAGCTGCATGCACTAGAGAAAAAAAAGCATGTTGGTAAGTTACTACGCCCTAAAAATAAAAAGCATATATGAGTCACTTGCATCTATTGGTGTCAATGTAGTATGCAAGCTAGTACATCTAGGGCTGGATCATCAAGAAGAAATGAAGATGCACCTAGGTTTGATGAAGAAATCTATGCAGATACACATGAAGTGGATTTTTTCTTCTTCAACTGCATCTCCTCTTTTAAGAGCATAGCACAAAACTCTTCAAATGTAAGGGGGTTAGTTCTTACCTAAGTATTAAGGCATGTTACTAATCCATCATACTTTGCTGGAAGAATCTGCACACATCTTCAAGCCATCTCTTCAGGTGTTATAACAAAACCAATTGCAACTAGTTGATCTTGTAGATATTTTATCTGTTTGATAAAATGTTCAGCCTTTTCAGACTCATAATGCTTTTCATTTTCCAAATAGTTTTCTAGATTTTGTATCCTAGTGTGGTTCTTGTTCTCATATTGATGAGCCAATATGCCCCAAGCATCATGTGCTTTAGTAGTGCATTGAACTAAACTAGCACAAAATCACTTACACTAGTGATAATTTCACATAATGCATCAGCATTCTGCCTCTTCCAAGCTCATAGAAGATCTCGATCTGGCTGAATCGTCACTCTTTAATTTGCTAGATCTTCAATTTTTATAGGCTTTGGATCCAATTGCATCGATCCCATGGTAATGTCAAGTAATTTGTAGGAGTACAAAATTGCAACATTTTTGAACTTTCAAACTATATAGTTGGTTCCATCCAGCTTCCCTTTAGTGAATGCAAACACATTAGTGCAAATAGGAACATTATTAACACTGAGTGGGGCACCAAGACTAGTGTTTGATGATGAAGCCATCACATAATCCAAAGATATTCTAGTCTGCTAGTAGGCTAAAATAGTGAAACTTCTCAACCTATTCGAACCCTATATCTATGATACCATGTAGGAAATTAGTTATGCAAGAGAACACAAGAGCAATAGTATAGATGATAACAAATATATTAGAATTTCAATAATTTCTACTAACAACAAGTACAAAGATGATCGCATTGTCCACCCATGCACTCTCAAGGTAGAGCTTATCTAGAAAACTCTAGATAGAGTTACAAGGCAGAGGTATGTTGGCTCAAGTGGATATCTAGGGTAGTGTAGAGGTCATGTATATATAGGATAATGGAGAGATGAATGGATATACATGGGTGGTAGAATGTGGGTGGCCACCACTCACATAATCCCCGTATGGGGCTTAGGCTGACTCAACCAACCTAACAAATATGAATGATGTTTTACTTTGATGGGAAATATTCCCTTTACAGTCACATCAAGGCCACCAAGGGGACTACTGGCCTCTAGGACCCCCTAGCCAAGGCTGCTCCCCGCTGCCTATGATCCCACAATTAGGGACCCTGGTAGCCACCTTTCCTTACAATAGATTACATGGTCCAATTTGACCTTCATCCAACATGGAAGTTGGGATTCCTATCAATTGGGTAATGCATGCTTGTCTTCTCCTCATAATGGGGGCCTTACAAAATGTGCATAAGTACATACAATCATGAGGGGTACACATTGGGCATATACTAACACTTTCCTCAGCTAAATTTGAGTACAAATGCTTGAAAATGGCCACATGGGAAGCTATACAGTTGAAGGAGCTATATATAGATTTGGGACTTGTGAGCTCCAAGCCTCACATTTTTTTAGAGACAATCAATGCATCTAGCAGCAAACACTGTACATCATGCAAGAACCAAACATTAAGAGGTTCATTACCATTTTGTTAGAGAGTAACTCTTATCAAAGGAGATTGATGTGTCATTTGTTCTAATAGATAAGCAAGTGCCAAATAGGATGCCCAAAGCTTTAGATGGAGTAAGGCTTTTGCGGGTATACAAGTTATTCAAGATTGAAGACTCAAGCATTCTTTAGCTTGAGGGGGAGTTGTTAGAACAACAAGCCTTCACCATGGTTGAAGAAAGGATTTTTCGATAAACAAACTAAGGTTCATATCTTGAAGGGAAATTTAGTTTTATGGACAATCTTAAGGCTTATCACATACTCTTCTATATTTACATGATTATTCATGTTTTTAACTATTATATGAGGACATAATATGAGATCTAAAAGCCACGAATTAAATTATTGAAATTTCCTACCAAAAATCAAACCAAATTGAACTTAATTCCTCATCTTGTAGATTATAGGAAAAGGGAATGACTCACAACTAACTCATCCCATGAGTTTTTTGAATGATTTTGGATGTTAGGAGTTGTGGAGAATCACACAAAGACATGCATGAGTTTATTTAAACACTCTACACATTTGTAATATATGATAGATGAATATACATTCAAGTTGAATCTACATCTTGCTCATTGCCCTTCTTTTTTGCATCATCATCTTCAAATGAGCAGAGTTTTAGAGCTTGATCCTCATAGCTCAGGAATCCAATCTTCATGATTAAGGATTCATTTTCTATTTACATGTTTCAAAATCTTGTATCATTTGCATTCTTCTACTATGTGCTAGAGCTAAATCACTCCCTTGAGTTCTATTAATACTTATCCCTAAAAGGCCGGGTGGGCCACTTGTTGATGTTAAGCTCATAATCAAAGTATGCCTTGTCTATAATTCAAACACTTTTACACAATAGAATATTTTCACTATTAGAAAACATGCTCTGAGAGGAATTAGATCAATTGTCATTAGACTAAGAGCACTAAGTGTTGGAAGTTGGACTTTCCATCCATAAATAGAAAGTTCTTAACAATTATTTCTCAAGTACATAGCCTATTTTGCATCAACTTGTTCATTATGATGATACAAAAGACATAAGGTGTTTTATTTCACTAAATTGAAGCTCATAAGATGAATCAAAGACTCCAAGTGACTATAGGCAAGTTATGTGCTAGAAAGTTGAACCAAACCTCATCACTATAAGTAGTACATTGCTTCCATTCTTTTTCTCAAGTACATTCAAATTATGATCTGCTAAATCATTTGCATGACTCTAGAAGATGTGGTAAATATGGCTTTAAAATTTGAGCATAAAGTTGGATGACTTGTAGAGGATTTGGATTGGTAGCGGATGAAAATTTCTAAGACCATACAATATGATTTGATGAAACAAGTTTTTTGCACTAACTCTAGAAATGTTGTGCAAACAACAACCAAGTGTGCAGTAAACCATCTGCATTGTGCAACCTACCCATGTGCTCAGCATACTATAGAGATTTATCCATATAATGTAAAGAATCATAGAACATCTAGTACCTACATTCCATCGCATGAGAGGACTTCTCAAAACCACAATTAATCAAAACATGGTCAACCATATCCTAATCAAAGCTTGGGTAACAATTGATGGTCATCCAAGGCAACTAATCTAGTTATGGGGGAATACCCATGCACTGCTATTACAATGGTGAATTGGGCTACATATAAAGAAATTTTAAGGAATCCCAAGAATATGATAAAATGAAGAAGGAACATCAAGGTCTGATGGAAAATTATGGTAATCATCACTCCTATTGAAGTACAGATGGAATCCATCCAAACTATATCATATAAAGCATTGCAAGCAATTGTGGTAGTTTTCGAACCAGGTTTCACAAAACAACAGAGAATGGCTCTCAAGGTAGCTACTTGGGCTAGGAAAGAAACACCCATTTTTCCTGAGGTAGTGTCCATTATTGCACAAGCTTCTACAAGTATCATTAGACCAAACATAGTCAACCATTTGAATATTAAAACTCCTACTAAAGGAAAGCATATACCACATTCAATACTTGGGAAATGTTATCACAAGAACCAATCTACTCACTTTGGTCCTTGGAGTCCATCAACAATTTGAATAGTACCTCAAACTCAAAATAGGGACTACAACCATTCAACCAGATCTTGACATGACACTTTATCATGTTGTCCCTTTGTTTACTGTATGATACAAAAATAAGAGCATATCAAAAGTGTTTATCAATTGAGGATTAGATGTCAACATATCCATGAATGTATGTGCACTCAAATGGGATGGAATAAGATTGAACCAATGAAATTCTTTGTTTGAATGGTTAATCAATCTCATGTTCATCTGATTGGATTGATAAGGGATATCCCTATCTCCTTGCAAAGAGTCACATTTACATGACTTTTATAGTCCTTAGCTTACTTGGTTCTATTTTAGATTATAATCTCCTGTTTGGATGCATATCGCTAAGACATGCTAAAGGAATGTAGGATTGTTCTTTGCATTAGCTCACATTTAATACAAGAACTTAAAATATGTGGTTCCCTTGGATGAGGTGGCACCAAATGAGTGCCAGCACTTGCCGCAGATGGTTGAACTAGTCAATATGCGAGAAGGGCTAACTCATAATGAGGAAACACCCTTTTTGGAAGCCAATAAGGATTTTTTGCCCTTCAAGACTATTGAGTTGCAATATGTATTAAAGCATTGGGCACTTAATGCTTGCACTATATGATCAACCATTGAAGAAAGTATTAAACCACCTAAAAGGGAAAAAAAAATCTACGCAACTATACAAACTAGAATATCGAACAAACAATAAACCAAAAAATGAATTGGATAGCATATCAGAATATGCACTAGATATTGAACTGAAAAATTACCATATGTTGCTTTTGGTCAAGGACCAAAGAACGTATGTCCCAAAATATCAAATTATGGTTTTGGATGTAGGGGGCATGATAACCCAAGACCCATAACATTATGTGCACCCCAATTGAGGATTTTATACAACAATTAATACAATTTCTTAAAGATTTTTTAGATGTTTTTGCTTGGGACTTCCAAGATATGAGGATCCGTGACCCACATATTTACCAACACAAATTCATAATCAAACCTAATGTTCTTCCTATTAAATATTAGAGTTATCGAATAAATTTGCATTATGTAAAAAATTTTAAGGAGGAACTTAATAGATTATTAAAAGTTGGATTTATCGTCCCTATTGATCACATGGAATGGATTTTCCCTATGATTATTGTACCTAAAAAGAAAAAAAATTATGCATTTGTGTGGATTACTGGAATTTACATATAGTTATGGTCCCTCATCCTTTTCCCCTTCCCTTCTTGGATAGTATGCTTAAGGCATTTGCTGGCCAGGAAACCTATTTGTTTTTGGACGGGTATAGTAGCTACAATAAGGTTAGAATATCAATGTTTATAACCACTTGGGGAGTTTTGCATGTACAATTATGTGGTTTGGACTCTGGAATGCCCCTAATACATTTCAATAGTTTGCAATAGATATTTTCTCCCTAGTTAATGATTTTTATGCATATACACTTCGATGATTTTTTGGTTTCTGATGCCCATGTAGAACACTTGGAGCATTTGCAGTTATGCTTCCTAAAGTATTGGGAATATCAGCTTTCTTTAAACCCAGCCAAATTTTTTTTGCAGTTTCCTATGGAAAGCTACTAGGTCATAACATTTTCTTAAGATGGTATCCAAGTAAACCCTAATAAAGTTAAAGCAATTTTAGACGCTTCTCCCCCCATATCTTTTTCTTCAATTTGTAGTAAAAATTAGATGGGTCGATTGCCACTTATGGTTTCTTTCCCATTTAGTTGCTTCCATCAATCAACTCACAAATGTTTCTCCTCAAGAATTCTACTAGACATTGCAATGTCATATTGTCTACACCCACTTGAAAGCATTGCTCACATAGGCCCCTGTAGCTCAAGTGTAAGCACCACCTCCTTTACTTGTCAATCCGCGGAGACATGAGGACCGGTATGAAGACCACGAGCAAGTGAAGGCACAAGTGCGTGAATGAAAGCACACAAACATGCACACACATACACACACACGCGCACAAAGTAAGATCAAAGAGAGGAACAATGGAAAGCTTAGATTGCAAAAGAGTTCTCTTACCAAAGTTCTATTCTCTAACAAGCTAACCCCAAAAATGAGCTCTCTAGCTCTTTTTATAGTTTTTTAACTAGTTTTGGCCCTGTCCAGACCTAGTGTCCGGCCTAGTTAAAAATTAGGTTCCAGGGCTTATTTGAGGGCTCAAACGAAGTCTAAAAATTATGAAAATTGGTACAATGGTACTTCTAATACTCCTCAAGCTCGAGGACTCCTCGGCTTGAACAAAATGGAGTTACTAAAAATAGATAATGGTATTTACAATGGTTTTTAGTGATGAAAATCACTATTTTTGTAGGGGATTCTTCTGAAAATTTGACATACACTTCTTGGAGCTCCCTACTTGCTCCCTTTCCTTGTGTGTCCACCTTTTGATGTGCTTCCATGCTTTGTCCTTGACTTTGAGCTTCAACGCTCCCCCCCTTCTCGAGTCTGTCGTCCCTGACAGACCCTTGTTGGAAGGGCTGTTCTATGTAGTGCTTTGAGAGGTGGTGTCCATCCGTTGTATGAGTTGGTTCCTTGGATTCCAGCAAGCATGTGTCGTTGTGAGCTTTCAAAACTGCAAGTTGCTCAAAAGAGGTTGTCAAGAGTGATTTGGAGCAACTACTGGCTTCAATTTGCTTCCGAGATATGGATGTTGTTCCCATGACATCCGCTAGCTCTTCCAAAGATGATGTTGAGAGCAGTCATGCCAACTACTCATAACCCATAATGAATGATGGGTAAGTGTGTTCGTGCCTGGGTTGAAAAAAGTATGTGCCTTGTGCACGGCCTTGCAATGTAGCCCTACACATGCTTACTTGGAAAATGCATTGGAAGAAGTATGGTGCAAAAATTGCGGGTCTTGAGCTAAGTGCTCAAGGGTATGCTGACGAAGAGGTTTCTTAAACTATCATGGTTATGGTGTTTCCAGAGTAAAGATACTTACCATGGAGAAGGTTGATGGATGTTTGTCTCTTCGTGTTGTACACTCGGCCTTTGGGATGGAACATTGTTGATGAATGTCCATGTTGATTGTCCACTGATGAGATCTTTTGAGTGGTGGATCCTCTCTCCTCTTTTCAAAGCAACATTTGTCAAACACTGAGAATTGAATTGCTTTATATTCCTTGGCAAGCAACATCGGGTAACTACACCAAGCTGAGTTTCACATATTCTCTTTAGCTCACCATATGCAGGAGTCTTCTCCTCCAGAACTACCTTTTGCAGATATCTCCTTAGATGCTCTGGTACATGAAGTAGTTAAGCATCACTCAAGTTGCGGGCCTTCAAGCTCTTCATTCCTACCATGGTAAGAGAAAATCATAGTTGTAGATGCCATGTTCATGCCAAATGCTTGTCATCTACCAGATAAGGCAGCAATAATCTCACTGCTGGCCGAGACACACTTCTATCCAAATTGATAAATGCCTAGTAATCAACAGTTCCACCTTCAACTAAGCATGACTCATTCATGTTTCATAAGCCAAACCTGGGAACAAGCTCTCTCCCACTTTTCTTTCTCCCTTTTTTTTTTTTTTTTGAGGAAAAGGATATCACAAAACAAGAACACAAAAGTTAGTATCAATAGAAATGCTTGACATATGTCACTGTGCTCTTGTGCATGGGATTCTCAATTGTGTCTATGCACGGTCGTGTAACGTGGCCCTATATTAATGCATACTTTGGAAATGCATGACCTGAATGGTGCAAAAGATAGGGTTGTGCAAGGAGCACATGGTTGTTGCTCGTTCGAGGCTTTCGATGTTATTTGCGGAGGTTGATGCCGACCTTGGTGGAGGTATCCATTGAGTCTCGAACTGATGTAATCCTCCTTATTGGAGTCCATTTTAGAACATCATTTGGCACTGTAGAGGTCACTTCAGGCGTCTTTCTCTTTGGATGCTTTCTGAACTGTGGTATCCAATGTGGTTGACGCTTTGGTTCGGTGGAGGCTACTTGCACTTTTTGGCTTCCAAACCCATATCCTTTTTGCATGTCTTCCTACTAATGTTGAAGAGCTGATTTGATCTTTCTTTGGTCTCTGTACGTGGTTCTTACCCTTTTCTCTTTTTGGCTTCTTTGTTGAAACCTTTTGCATGTGGGAGAACAAAGGTTGTGGTGGATGTAGGAGCTTCTTAGGTACCCACATCTGTAATTGCCCTTGTTGAGTTGCAGCTAACTTCTTAGGCACCCAAACTTGTTGGATACCTTGTGATTGAGCTTGTCTGAGCTGCTTCCTTCGTCTCTTGGCCTGGTTGGTGTGCATGGATGGGATTTGTGGGGGCAAGGCTGGTGGTTGCTCTCCTTTGCGTACCCATATCTGCTTCATGCTCGGAATTGCTTTTTTATCGAATGGTGTCTTTCTATTTGATGTAGCAGTTGTCGTGAACGGTTGTGTTTGCTTGTGTGGTGGACTCACTACTATGGCTACTTGATTCTTTGGAGAAGAAGAAAGATCCACCCGCCTTCGAACCTGGTCTTCCACGATTGACTCCTTCTGCATCATAGAGCATTTGACACATACAACATCTTCTTTCATATGATTAGTCTTGGAAGAACTAAGAGAGTGTGTGGTGCCATGATTTAGGAGCATGCAGTTCTCTAATTCTAATGTAATGCATTGTTCATGTACCCAAACTTGAAGAATTTGACTTCTTAGGTTTAAGTTAACTGCATGGTCATAGATCCAATCTTGACCCAAGACAAGTGGTTCTATAAGGTTCTCATCTTGACATACTAGCGCTTTGACTTTCATTGGAACATCTTGAAGGTAGATGGGAAGTTCCACCTCGCCCAAACAAGGGGTTTCCACACCTCCCAATCCTATGAGATAAGCTTCTATGGGATTGATGTTCAACCCCAAGTCTTGGCAGTAGGAAAGTCTAACTGCACTACTTGCTGCACCTGAGTCAATCAATGCTTTCACCATCCTTGCACCCTTCCCTTGTCCTATCTCTATGGTCACAAAGGGTCTTCGGTCAATGACCTAAGAAGTCGCTATGCCTGACTTTTGACACATATCCATGTGATATTTTGGGGCTTTTGAGTTGACTTCTAGGCCTAATCGCCTTAACTTATTTCGCCTAATACGCTCTCTGGCCTCTACCTGTGCTTCTTCTCTCACTCTTAACTCTTCATCTTTTCGCTTCTTAGCAGTGTTGAGTCTCATTAGCATATCCTCAGTAAGAGGTTCTTGATATAGCTTGACTCTACAGCCACTAATATAGTTTGGCAAGATATCTCCTTCTAGCGTGGCCAACTGAACTGCACCACTAGTGGAAATTCTATTAATGATCATGGGTCCGTATCCTCTTTTTTCCAACTTACGGGCATGTTGTTTTAGTGTGTATACCAACACTAGATCTCCCTCTTTCAATCCCTTATCCTTGATGTGTGCATCAAAGTATGCCTTTTGCCTCTTCTTTGCAGCGTAGATGCCTGCTGCCGCTCGTAGCCTCGTCTCACCCAAGCGTTCGAGATCAAAGATCCTAGAGGACAATTCATGCCCATTCCACTCATACTCTTGTGCTACTTTTAAGGCAGGGATTAAGAAATCTAATGGTAGCACAGCGTTCTGTCCGAAGACCATCTGAAATGGGGTGGCGTTGAGTACCGTTTTGTAGGCAACTCGATAAGCCCAAACAGCATGATGAAGTTGTTTGTCCCAATCAAAGCGTTTATTATTTACCAGTTTTGTCAATACGTTACAGAGGATCTTATTGGTACTCTCGGCTTGTCCGTTGGCTTGTGGGTGATAGGGGGCAGATTTCTTATGTATCACCAAGAATTCTTGGAGAAGATTTTCAATGACTTCATTCAAGAAGTGTGTGCCTCTATCGCTCACCAACTCTATTGGTAGTCCATATCTCGTGAACACATTCTCGAATAAGAACTTAGCCGTAGTCTGAGCATCATTCTTTGTTGTGGCTTTGACTTCTACCCACTTTGTAAGGTAATCTGTGGCTACAATGATGTACTCTGCATGGGAGTTTATAGCTGGGGGGTTAATAGTACCTATGAAGTCTATGCCCCACTTCGAAAATGCACGTCCTCCCATCATTGGCCTCAAGGGCATCTCGTCTTTTCTCATTGGATATTGTGCACATTGGCATGTGTCACATTTCTTCACATAGGTATGTGCGTCCATATGAAGAGTGGGCCACCAAAGTCCTGAGAATAGAATGGTCTTGATCACTCGGTCAGGACCAAAATGTCCGCCTGCAACACCGTTGTGTGCAGTCTCTAAGACCTTTAAATAGTCTGATTCATGAACGCATAGTCTTAAGTAACCATCTTTGCCTCTTCGGTATAGGTTGTCCCCTACTAAGGCATAGCCTTGAGCCTCTTGCTCCATGCTTCGTCTTCTTGCTAGACTAGCCTCTTTGGGTAATCTTCCCGATCTCATAAACTCTACCAATGGAGCACTCCAATCAGGAATTAATGACACTTGATAAAGGGTCGCATGCTCCACTGGGGGTCTCTCTCTGCACCTTGGACAATTCTTAATCCACTCATGTATTTCTTTGTCCATGCTAGGCCAATACACTCCTAAACGCTTTAGATTCTGCAATGTTCGTTGTTTAGAATAGTGATTTCCTAGCATTCCTTCATGGGCTTGTTGCAACCAACTACTATGTTCATCATCCTCCACACAACAAGCTAATACACCCTCAGTATCTTGTTTGTACATGCTTCCTGCTAATATGTGATATTTTTGTGATTTTACAATTTCTTCTTGTGATGTTTTCACATTCTTATTTGCAGGGCCAAAGGTTAAGACTGGTACCAACTTATTTGCCCATTTAGGAACAACTTCTAAATTGAACAGATAAGCATCAGGTAATTCGTCAGACACTCCTTGCGGTGACTCTCCTGAAGTGATGCGAGAAAGGTGATCTGCCCGAAGGTGGGTTCTACCTTTCCTGACAACAACTTCAAAGTCATATTCCATTAGTATTGACCAAATATAACAAAGCTTGATGATCAGTGAAAAACTTGAACTTGTTGGCCAATAAATAGTGTCTAAACTTCTTCACAGCATATACCATGCCTAAGCCCTCTCGCTCAGTTGTGGTATAGTTCCGTTCAGCTACAGTGAGCTGTCTACTAGCATATGCTATGGGCAAATCTAAGTTTCCTTCACTTGTGGGTTGTGCTAGCACACATCCTATGGCATGATTGGATGCATCCACATGGACATGGAATGGTTTATTCCAATCAGGAGTGGTGAGTATTGGTGCCGTGCACAAACGTTTCTTCAGTTCATTGAAAGAATTCTCGCATTCGTCGTTCCACTCAAAATTAGACAACAAGGCATAAAGGGGTCTAGCTATGATCGCGTACATGTGGATAAACCTACGGTAGTATCCACAATGGCCCATAAAGGCTTGTACCTCTTTAGTATTCCTTGGCCTTGGTAGCTCCGCTATGGCTCGTACCTTATCTTCATCTGTTGAGATTCCATTCTTAGAAACAATATGACCTAAGATTTTACCTTGACGCACCATAAACACACACTTTTCTGGGTTCAGACACACTCGATATTCTCTACACTTGTTGAAGATTTGTCTGAGCTCAGGGATGTGAAACCTTCTTTCTTGGGAATGAGCACATAAATCATTCACATACACTTCTAAGCTCTTTCGCAAGAACTCTTTGAAGACATGACACATGAGCCTTTGGAATGTTGCAGGTGCATTGGTGAGCCCAAATGGCATCACACGAAATGCAAAGATTCCCCACTCTGTAGCAAAAGCTGTTTTGTGTTGATCTTCTGGGGCAATGGCTACTTGATTGTAACCTGAAAATCCATCAAGGAAGCTATAAACTTCCTTGCCTGCAACACGCTCCAATAGGTGTTCTGTGATTGGAAGTGGATAACTATCTCTAATCGTGGCGGCATTAACTTTTTTAAGGTTAATACACACTCGCAACTTCCCGTTCTTCTTGGGTACCACAACAATGGGGGACACCCATTCGGTATGCTCAATCTCATAGATGAATCCAGCTTCAATCAACCTATCAATTTCTTCTTTTATTTTGGTTGCATAGGTATCATTATATGTGTAGGGCTTCTGTTTGGTGGGCTTAGCATCAGCAGTCATGGGGATAGTATGAGAGCAAATTCTTGGATCTACCCCTTTCAAGTCTCTATAGTGCCATGCAAACACATCCCTATATTCCCTTAATAGAGCTATGAGCTCCATTTCTTCTCTTGCACTTAGGTCATCTCCTATATATGTGCATCTCTCTTCGTTCTCTTCAATGGTCACTACAATCTTCTTGGTCTTTTCTTTATTATCATATGATTCTCCTATGATGGCCTCTCTCTTAGGCATTCGTACCAAAATTTTGCGGTCGTCAACTTCATATTTCTTGAAGTTTTCTGGTACTTCAAACAATGATTCCTCCTCTTCTTGTTTCACTGCTTTTCTTTTCTTTTTCTTTTGACTACTCTCACTTCCATCCTTTGAGTTTACTGTTTTAATACTTGTGAGAGGTTCTTCTTCTTTCTGGGTGAACACTCCTATATCTTCTAGATAGTGCTGCTCTGAGTTAAAGCAACTATCCATCACAATAGACTCCGGATCATCGTCATTCTCTTCTTCTTCTATGACATCACTAAGGTCACATTCTTCTAGCAAGGGTTGACACATGAACACTGAGATATCATAACCCTCCTCATCACAATGAGGTGTCCACTGTTCCTCATTGACAGCAATGTCCATGGTGGCTAAGATTTCTGGCCAGCCATGAGGCTCAAACTCCTCATCTGGAAAGATCATCGGTGTGTAGGCTGGGTCTCTAACTGGTCTATCTCCTAGCGAAGTTCCTTCTTCTCTTGCCTTTAAACGTTTTTCCTCTTCCTTTGCGACCTTGCACATCCACAAATGAGTATCTTCATGTAGCCATGATGGATCAGGTGAACTTTCAGAATGCACAGAGATGGAATCTTCTTTCGCTTTGTGGATAGAATTCCACTGCAGGGGTGTTACATCTCTGAAGGTGTAATCCTTCAAATTGACCTTGGTGGTGACCCCTAAGTGTTGTAAGTACAAGGAGTTAGTTCCCCAATCCTGTACTATTTGCAATTGTCGTAGGAAGGGTCTTCCTAGGATCATCTCATAGACATTATTTTTCTCAAAGTCACATATAGCAAATGTGTGCTCAAACTCTACACCACAAGTGGTTAGAGTGATCCCTTCTAGCAATCCTAGAGGTCTTTCAAAATGACCATCAGCCATTTGAAGCTTCATTCTAGTTGGTCTTAATGTGGGCTTGCCCCATTGCTTCCACAAGGAGGTGGTCGCAATAGCAACACCAGCACCTGAATCTATGATTGCTTTGGTTGTGTAACCTTGGTAGGTGATTGGAAGATAAGTATTACCTTCTTCACCCTCACACATGTCCCCTATTTTGTCTAGAGGTATCTCTGGTACCCTTTGCTTGGAGCCTGCTTTTGGCATGTTGGAATCAAGTTCTGGAACCTGATCCTTCACATGATTCCAAAGTTCAGGTTTTGCTTTGAGCAGCTCTTCTACAGTGAGATGACACTGAACCTTAGTGTTCTTCACGACATCCGTGTTCCTTGGAACCACTGAGTCTTCATTTCTTACTAGTATTGTGGGAGCTCTAATATGGAGAGATTCAGATTCCCATGGGCCTGGAAATTGAGGCAGTTCTTCTAAGGTATTAGATTCAAAATCTAACCTTTCGTCTTCTTGTTGTTCTGCTTCATCTCCGTAAATAGATGGAATGTCTTGGGGAAATTGATCATGAAGATCATCAATCTCAGGAATAGGAGGGGAATTACCCTTCTCCTTGGCCCATTTCTCTTCTTGTATTTCCCACAAGAATTCTTGAGAGTACTGTTGAATTGAAGGAGGTATTCCTGGATCCGTGGAATTAGGAACATAAGCTCCCATTGGTGGTGAGCTTCCTCTTTCAATAACTGGTTGACCTGTGGAGGTAAAGAAACTTGTGGTTTGTTTACCAACTGCTCTAATCGTTCTAGTAAGCCCTGGAAATGCAAATCCCCTTTGACAGAGTTTGTCTGATTGAACTTTTGACTAGTCTCAAGTATAGCTTGAGCTTGTTCTACCATTTTCATGCACATTTTCATCCGTTCAATCTCTAAGTCCGCTCTAGGGTAACTCTTGTCTAGGTTTGCAACTGTAGGCCCTTCTTGAAGTCGAGCCTGGTAGGCCTTGAACATCATGTCCAAGCCTTCTGGGGTTGGATCTGCAAGAATAGACCCTGGTTGCAGTCTATTTACAATGGGTGGTGGGGTGCGATGAGGTGGAATGGATGGAGTTTCGGCATGCGAGGGGTTTTGAGATGCAATGTCTTCTATTTTTGTTTTTGCGTCTTTCAAGCTTTCTTCTAGTTTCGATAACTTTTTATTCCACTTACGATTGGCCTTTTCTCTGGTATCCTTCCATGTTCTTGTTTTCCTCTTACTAGGCTCTCCTGATTCACTCGACTCCGATTGCTCTGCTGGTTTATCTTGTTTTAATGCTTGTGCCCTAGTAACTGCCTGTATAGGTGCCACATTACTGCTACTTGAACTTGAATCCACCACTAAGCCTACCACATTAATGGGTGTAATCTTGGGTGCATTGGAGGGGTTTCTTGGACAATCTCTAGGGAGATGGTCTTTGCCACAATCAGGGCAAAAAGCCTGTATTGTGATAGCCTGTCCTTGACTCGGAGATGATGGGTGGGGACAGTCATGAATGAAATGATCACCTTGACATCTAAAACAAGATCCTCTAGGGGCTTGTGGTCTCATTTGTCTCAATTGGGGCCTAGGGTTAGGATTTGTGTACATGACATTGGAGTATTCTGGCTCCCAATTTTGCTCCATAGGTGGTGCCTCATATTGATACGAGTAAATCTCACTATGTTCAGGTGACTCTGTGTAATACGCATGTGGACTACCTTCATGGGAGTAGTCTGAACTATGAGCATGAGAATCATTATCTGGTATCAATGGGGTTAGGGCACCAATGCTCTATTTGGATTTTCCTCTCCCACAGCATATTTGACTGGAATCACGTTGGCTGGAGCTGGTGGTTGGTTTCCCAAGACAGGTTGTGGCCTATATGGTACCTGATATTGCTGTTGTGGTCTATAATATGGCTGTTGGTATTGGTTCTGATACCTACCTTGTGGGTAAGGTTGCTGATAATTCTGTCTAACAGCCTGCCTATTGTAGGGACAATCTTGAGTCGTGTGGTTTGTGTATTTTCTCTCAATTGTGCAATATGGAGCATTCCTTTCTCTAATGTTTTGGTTTTGCATTGGGCATACATTAGCAATGTGGTCGCCCCCACAAGTATAACACCAATTCACTGGAGTGACTCTTTGTGTTTGTTTATTTTGGACTCCCAGCTTCTTGGCAACTTGCTCAGCTATCTCCTCTATTTCCGTGGAGATTTTTGAAGTATGACTAGTAGAACTATCTGAATCCTTATAGAGTTTGGATAATCCTAACTCCTCACCCAAGTTATCTTCTATGTCAATGCATGTCCGCACGCACTCTTCTATGGATCTAGGCTCTTTCAAATATACATATGATCTTAACTTTGTGCTCAGTAAGCCATCTAAGAACAAAGCCACTTGTTTGGCTGGTGTGGGTAACTCGGGAACAGGGCATCTTTCTAGGTATTGTCTGAACCTTCTACCTGCTAGTCGCACTGTTTCTTGGGGTGTCTGCTTGAAACTGTGGATCAAGGATGATGTGTTATGCCTGATACCATTCTTGGAAAATTCTACAATGAATTCGTCTAGCAGTTGACCTATATCGCGATAGTTGTGACTATTCAATGGTTGAAACCAAGCCAAGGCAGTGCCCTTAAGAGTCAAACCAAATGCCTCATATTGGGTGAATAAATCCTCAACCTGTTCAGCTCTTAACACTTGTTTGAACTCGGCCACATGATCATAAGGATCTCCTGACCCGTCAAAATAATTCTTCATTGCCTTGATCACTTGAGTGGGTCTAAGGGTTCTTGGGTGCTCTCGGGGTCTAGGCAATGGAAAATCATGTTCATCTCTTTTTTGCCTATGTGCTTGATGTCTCTCTCTTTCAAGTCTTTCATTTTCAAATCCTGATCTATTCCTGCCCACGGTGTGTGCAAAACTTACCTCAGGTCTCTCTCTAGTTCTTTCTCTCTGGGCTTCATGAGCGTGGGATGATCCAACTCCTTGGAGGCCATGGGAAACATTGGATCTTGGTGGGGGGAAAATCAATTCATTCTTCCAAGTATATGCATGTCTATCATGTTCTGTTACCAAGAAAATTTTCTCTAATGTGTTATCCAGGTAAACAACTTTGCTTGGCATCTCTGGATCCTTGAACTCGTAGATGATGACTATGCCCAATTGGCTAGGTTGATCTGGCTTGAATCTCCAAAAGGCTTCCTCTGTTTCTCTATTCAAAAATAGTTCTATGCTTTTGTTATCTTGAGGGATCCAGTCTGGAGTGATCACTCGGGTCAAAACTGACTTACCTCTAGGAGTCTGGGGTCCTTGTCCTACATTTCCTTGTTCTAGGTCTCCTATTTCATTCTCAGGAATGACATTTCCAAACTCATCAGTCCTATCTGGTAGGTTGGTGACCACATACATGGTTCCTTCCTTATCAATGTATGAACCCTCTTCGAACTTGACCACCGGGTGTTCAAGTCCAAAGGATTGATCTGGATTTTTGAGTTGGACCACTGATCGCCTCAGACCATCCTCATAGATGCGAGCACCTAATTGGTTGGTCCGAATATATTCCAACTGTGTCTTATAGGGACCTTCTGGTGTTTGTAGATGGGCAGTCCCTGAGCCACCTGCAGGTTTTCCCATACTAAAAGACATTTCTGAATCACTTGTGTCTGAACTTAGTAAAAGATGACCACTTAGTTGTTGTGCCCAAGACTTGGATGTATGGTTGACACTAGCCTCAGAAGATCTAATGCTTTGTTTATCCTCGCCTAAGTGTCTACCAGATCTCAGGTTCATAAGCTTTAGTCAAGAGTCCAAATTTTCCCCTTGGTATGGTTCAAAATTCTTTGGAGTCCCCTTGGTTCCCTAGTCCCACTTGAGGGTCAACTTCAAATTATCCTATCTCAAAATCAACGCGTTATTCTTGAAAAAAACAGTTGAGGTCGTGTGGGATTTGAAACGAGCTTTCCAACGAGCTATAGAGCTCAAAAAATGGACTTTGGATGAAAAAGTTATGCCAATTCAGGCTCCTGGGGTCAAAACAGGCAAACAGGACCTTTGGAGAAAATCGCGATTTTGTGAACTTTCAGAGAATTGCGATTTTGTGAACTTTCAGAGAATCGCGACGTTGAGCACAAAATCGTGTTTCTAAAAATCGCGATGTTGAGCACAAAATCGTGTTTTTTGAAAATCGCGATTTCGACTCAGAGAATCGTGATTTACAAAATCGTGTTTTTTCACAAAATCGTGTTTTCTCAGAATCGTGTTTTTGGCATGAAAATCGCGATGTTGAGCACAAAATCGTGTTTTTTAAAATTGCGATGTTGAACACAAAATCGGGTTTTTGAAAATCGCGATTTTGACTCAGAGAATCGTGATTTACAAAATCGTGTTTTTTCACATAATCGTGTTTTCTCAGAATCGTGTTTTTAACAAGAAAATCGTGATGTTGAGCACAAAATTGTGTTTCTGAAAATCGCGATGTTGAGCACAAAATCGTGATTTGTGAGAATCGCGATTTTGAGCCCACTGAAAATCGTATTTTCTCAAAATCGTGTTTTTGACAAGAAAATCGCGATGTTGAGCACAAAATCGTGTTTCTGAAAATCGAGATGTTGAGCACGAAATCGTGTTTTTGAAAATCGTGTTTTTGAAAATCATGATTTTGACTCAGAGAATCGTGATTCACAAAATCGTATTTTTTCACAAAATCGTGTTTTTGGCTGAAAATTGTGATTTGTGAGAATCGCGATTTTGAGCCCGCTGAAAATCGTGTTTTTAGAAAATCGTGTTTCTTTTGATATGAAAATCGCGATTTTGAGCACAAAATCGTGTTTTAGAGAATCGTGTTTTTTTTTATATGAAAATCGCGATTTTGAGCACAATCACAGAATCGCGATTCTGAGAATGACCACAGAATCGTGATTTTTTCAGCCAACTTTTAGGCGGGAAAACAGAAAATCGTGATTTTTCAAAAAATTTTGAATTTTCACAGAATCGCGATTTTTATCACAGAATCACGTTTTTTGGCGGGAAATTCAAATTTCTGAGCGCCGGCTATGGCGAGCTCCATATGAGCATAAAATCATGAAGAAAACACTACGCTTGCTCTCCCTTGCACCTCCTAACTCCTTCCCACACAATAATGCATGAAAATGCACTAAAAAACAAGAAATTTCTATGAAGAACAAGATGGAAGAAGGTGGAGATGATGATGATGATGAAGATGAAGAGGAAAAAAATAGAAAATGAACTGAAATGACAATTTTTTTACCTTCCAACATCGCAAATCTACGATCTTACCATCACAACGCTCGTCCTCGAAGCTCTCTCCCCGGCAACGGCGCCAGAATTTGGTGTAGCTCAAGTGTAAGCACCACCTCCTTTACTTGTCAATCCGCGGAGACATGAGGACCGGTATGAAGACCACGAGCAAGTGAAGGCACAAGTGCGTGAGTGAAAGCACACAAACATGCACACACATACACACACACGTGCACAAAGTAAGATCAAAGAGAGGAACAATGGAAAGCTTAGATTGCAAAAGAGTTCTCTTACCAAAGTTCTATTCTCTAACAAGCTAACCCCAAAAATGAGCTCTCTAGCTCTTTTTATAGTTTTTTGACTAGTTTTGGCCCTGTCCAGACCTAGTGTCCGGCCTAGTTAAAAATTAGGTTCCAGGGCTTATTTGAGGGCTCAAACGAAGTCTAAAAATTATGAAAATTGGTACGATGGTACTTCTAATACTCCTCAAGCTTGAGGACTCCTCGGCTTGAACAAAATGGAGTTACTAAAAATAGATAATGGTATTTACAATGGTTTTTAGTGATGAAAATCACTATTTTTGTAGGGGATTCTTCTGAAAATTTGACATACACTTCTTGGAGCTCCCTACTTGCTCCCTTTCCTTGTGTGTCCACCTTTTGATGTGCTTCCATGCTTTGTCCTTGACTTTGAGCTTCAACAACCCCCATCTTATAAGCTCTTAATTGGGATCAACCATTCCATGTTTTTGTGGATGCCTAAGATGTTGTAATTTGAAACCTCTTGATGCAATTCTCAAATAAATGGTATTGATTGATGTTTTATGCAAGTCGACATCTAGCTTCTCCTGAAAGGAATTACTCAATTATTGAACAAGAGTTTCTTGGTCTCGTTTACTCTATTACAAAATTTCATCACTATCTATCACGTCAAAAGTTTACCTTTCATGTTGATCATTCTCTTCTTGCCTACTTAGACTAACAACAAAAATCTAGTTATTCGCTTAGCTAGATGGGCTCTTTTACTCCATATCTAGGTCATATTATGACACCCTATTTCATTTCCTTCACTCTAGAATCCCAACAAAAATGTTATTTACGGTCGCTTGAAAATAAATTAGGCAAGTATGGTAAACACTTTTGTATTATTGTGGGAAAATTCTATAAGAACTTGGCTCCAATGTGTACCTCATCATGAAGTCCCTTCTCTCGTCACCTTGGTACACACACATCCGACTATTGATCACTTCTCTATGCAGGTCGCTCTTCAAAAAGTGTTGCAGTGCAGTTTTTGGTGGCCCACAATCCACCATGATACTCTCCATTATGTCATTGTTTGTGATCCATGTGAACGAATTGGTCAGCCATTGACTTCTCAACATTTCCCTTCGCAATCATTCATGCCATTAGAACCCTTCCAAAATGGGGCTTGGATTTTATTATGCCCATAATGCCACCAGCAATATCCACCCAAAATAAATATATCTTGACTTGTATGGACTATGCTAGATGTTGGGCCAAGGTTTGAGTAGTGAAACATGTTATGCCCATGGTGGTTGCGTGTTTACTCACCCATAATGTCATCCCACAATCTCACCTTCCCTTTGAAATTGTTTCTGATTGAGGTGCTCATTTTGCCAATGATCTCAATATTGCGTTAGCTATTGATTTTAATATTATCCATAATTTTAGTACTCCCTACTATCAGCGTGCGAATAGATATTTACAAAAACTTACTCACTATGCTCAAGCATTTGTCACAAAGCATTTTGTGTATATCACCAAAGATTCTATGATAGAAGAACCTTCTTCATTGAAGAAACTAGTAAGAAGAAAGAATGGAGAGAAGCCATGCAAAAGGAAGTAGAAGGACTTCAAGAAAACCATACTTGGGACCTAGTACCCAAAAATCCAAGCATGAAGGTAATAGGATCCAAGTGGATATATAGAATTAAAAAGAATTCAGATGGTTCTATAAATAGGTACAAGGCAAGGTTAGTGGCACTAAGAAGAAACCTTTTCACTTGTGGCAAAGATGCCAACAATTAGGGTTTTGGTACGCATTTCTACCTCTAAGAATTGGAATGTCGAGAATGCATTTTTAAGTGGATGGATATCAAAAGAAGTGTATATGGCACAACCATCAGGTTTTGAAGATTAACCTAAATCAGATTATGTATGCAAGCTAAGGAACGCACTCTATGGTCTAAAGCAAGCTCCTAGATCTTGGAACCATGGACTTGTTACTTATTTGCAGGACCAAGGTTTTGTGGCTAGCAAGCATATTCTTCTTTATTTATAAAGAAGAACAACTCAGAGATGATTTACTTATGTGTCTATGTGGATGACATTATCATTATAGGGAATGATTCTAATGGCATCAAGCAGATTAAGGCTCAACTAATGGAAGAATTTAAAATCAGTGATCTTGGTTTATTAACATATTTTCTTGGTCTAGAACTTATGTATATAGATCTTGGCATATTTATTACTCAAAGAAACTATATTCATGATATGTTGGTAAAGTTCAAGATGGAGAATACCCAAGTTGCAGGTACACCCATGGAACTCAACCATACGCTTAGTTCTCATGAAGGAGAACTTCTTGAGGACATTACAGGTTATCAAAAGCTTGTAGGGAGCCTCAACTATGCTACCCTAACAAGAGTAGACATTGCTTATGGAGTAAGCACCTTGAGCCAGTTTGTGCATGCACCAAGGAAGCAGTTCAGTGTACCTTCTTTTGTAGGTTCAAAGCTTATATCATGGTCATCTAAGAAGCAACCAATTGTGGCCTTATCATCCACAGAAGCAGAATATGGAGCTTTGGAAAATGCAACTTAAGAAGTTATGTGGCTTAAGCAACTATATGCAGATTTTGGGATACATTCTTGTACTCCAATAATCTTTGGAGACAACACTAGTTCACTTCATTTGGCTGCTAATCCTGTATATCATGCCAGGAGTAGGCACATTGAAGTGCACTATCATTATGTAAGGATATTCAACTATCCTATGTATCAACTCATTTACAATGTGCAGATATACTCACAAAGTCTTTGGATGGAACCAAGATGAACAAATTCAAATTGATGATAGGTTTGCAAGAAATCAAGGAGGAATGAAGACCAAGCATGTTAGGCATGAGGGGGAGTTTTTGTTCAAGTAGAAACCAAGCCCACATACTTGTTTTATTGACATAACTCATACAAGACTCCATATGATCAACCTCTTGTAAAAGGCCCTTCACATTCACCCTTGTAAAAGTGTTTGACATTCACGTGGAGTTAGGAAGCTCTAAATCAGGATTCATTTGGTTTTTGAGTAATGAGAGGATATGTCCTATAGTTTAGGATTCACTTTTAGGTAGACCTTTTGAATTTAAATTCAACATTGGCTCCAAACACAACTATAAAAAGAGGATCATAGGACCCATAGGATATCTCGACTCCTTGAGATCATTGTGAAGGGAATTTATTGTGAAGTGAGAGCTCATATCATAGCTAATTCACCTCTCACACATTGAGCAATATATGATTGCCAATGCCATTGTATTTGTATAGGATTTAATATACATATCATCATTACATTCTCATTTCACATCTCTGCTATGACTACATCAGAACAGTGATTTTCTAAGAGCTTATTCTCAGTGTATGATTGATCATTTGTCATGCTTTAAAGCATGGTAGATTCAGATACTATCTAGTATACGACTTCAAAGTCTCATTATCATTGCTTCTCTGGATCATGAGATATTAACTTATCTTTACTCACTAGTATGTTGACTGATGCACCCCGTAATTGTCAGGATGATTCTATGATTTGCTAAACACCTTTCTCAATATGTAGTCCATCTTTTTAGATGAAATCAATCAATTGGTAGCTATATAAGTTAATTAGAGTTTCCCAAAAGGGATTAAGCTAATTTCTATTGTGTTCAGAGAACTATTCAAAACATTGAACAGGTGTAGAGACAAGAATAGCAAGTTTCTTGATCTTGGACTAATTCCTACCTATCTATTTTGATCCATTGATTAGTGGATCATGTCCAAGCAACATATGTGATTATTTATGATCATTAGCTAGCTAAAGAGGCCCACTAAACTCTCTCGCAATCATTCTTGGAAGGAGTAAAGCAGGATTAGGCAACACCACTTCATCTCTAAAGACTGTCCACCATCTCCTCCAATAGTACGCATTTCCTCAGTGATAGTCAGAGTGCCATTGTTTTGGCTAAGAATTTGGTTTATCATGCAAACACCAAGCACATTGAGGTGAGGTATCACTTCATTAGATATTGCTTAGCCACTAAGCGCATTATTCTTGAGAAGGTTCATACTCAAAATAATAATGCACATGCTTTGATTAAAGCTCTACCATAGGATAGCCTTCGACACTATTATCACTTGATGGGGGTTCCTTGATTCATGATCTTACAAAGTTACTTGTATATTGTGTAACATGCCCATCAAGTGGGAGGTATAGTTGTATACACTCAAGTATTCTTTATCATTATTTATTTCTCTCACATAATCACTTTGGCCATATTTGCCTTTACTAGAAGATTGTTATCATTAGTGTCCATATGAAAGGCCAAATGGCTGTCGGAAACTTTTGTATATGCTCTTTAATAAAACATATTGTGGCCTGGGCAACCACGAACTGGAAGTTTGACCACATTTTTAATAGCTAGGAAATATGTGTTCATGACATATGTGTATTGTGTGGTTTCTATGTATTTTGCAGGCCTTGTGTGGAGTATTATGTGTGGGGTTTAGAGCTCAATTTCTACTCCGAGGGTGTCATTGTGGAGCTCTTAAGAAGGAGAATCTATTGTGGTGCATTGCCATCATACCACTTCATTTTTGCAATGGCTATAATGACCTAATTTTTTGTGTAGGGAGTTGATGCCAAGTTAGAGGTTCACCCATTCTTTAGAAAGCATCACACCAATGTACTTCCTTATGAACATCTTTGTGCAATGTAGGCCACCATAGGCATGATTTTACAATCTTATTTACTATTAATTCTCATCTAAAGTGACCTTTTGTGGTCTTAATGTGGGCTTCTACAGTTATAAATAATACTTCATGTGATTATACACAACTAAGCCATGCACTAATAATATCTTTATAATATAATTATTTAAGTATTACCTTCAAGAATTTGCTACAAATCAGAAGCTTTTTCCTACTAGTTTTGGGAATTCTTGTGGGCACAAATCCATTATCTAAAAAAGAAATCATAATTTCATACCAAGTCATCATTTTTGGGGGATTTGGTTTAGTAATTTTGATAGAAAGTAAATGTGCATCATAGAATATATCTTCAATTGCCTTAAATGGTCCTTGTAAATCTATTCAAAATGAGAAATTTCCATTGGATGTGAGAACCCTGGATGATATCGTGCTTCACAATAAAATTCCCACAACAAATGGATCCATCCTACAAACCTTTCGACCAATGTCTGAGTAAATAAATTAAGGTTGAATTATCTACATGGAAGGTAAATATTTTGCCTAATAAGCTTCCAATGGATTCAATTAAGCCCAAATTCTCTTGTTTATTCACCAAGAAATTTCACACTAAAGGTGATAATCACCCATTAGCATAATAAATGGTCTTGTACCAAGAAATTTTGTTACCTATATAGCTACACAACCAATCTCTAGCTCCAAAGCATCCACAAACATGTGAAACGATTCATCTCACTTTGAAGCTTGTAACATTGGGCCCAATGTTAGGAATACTTTGAGTCATTTAAAAGCCATTTCACATTCATTTGTCCACCATAACTAATTAGGTGGAATATGAGCTAGCTTGTTTAGTGGGACTACAATGTGTGCCAAATGCCATAGATGAATACAATGCCATCATATTTGGTCTTGAAATTTTTGGACTTCTTTTGGTGATCATGAGGTAGGAGCATCTTAGATCACCTTCAGCTTCTTGGGGTTGAGTGCAATACCATGTCAAAATAATATGGTTGTCTCCTTGTGGTATGGGGCATGCTTCTACACTTTGAATCGTTCAATTTATAAAGAGTAGGCCTTAAACTAGTTTATGGTAATCAACACACGTGGTCTAGTACTATCCCAAGTTTTCTCTCAAAATAGCTTCCCGATCAGAATCTACTTCACCAAGTTCCACAAGCCATTGGTTGAATTTTGTCATCACGCTACACAACCAACACCTCTACCATGATAAGATGTGAGGTACACCTTTCGTGATAAGCAATGAGACACACCTTCAATGATAAGCAATGGCGTACAAATTTTTTGATAAGTGATTAGATGTGAACGACAAACTTCAAAGTGACCAATCAAGACATATTCTAGGCCAGTTGCACACACCTTTTACGATCAAAAAAACAGTGCATGCACAAAAATGACCATATCTAACTCAATAATCACCTAATTTTTTCATGCAATGGATCATTTTGAATTTGTAGATAAGTTCTACAAATTCAATAGGAAGAGATGAAACTTAAGATCCCTACATAGAGCTTTTACAAATATGTATAATTACCTTGTTACTCATGGAGATCACCTAAACAAGTATTTAATCATGAAAAACAACTTCAAAAGAGTGCAAGTATGATACATAATATAACAACCCACAACAATTTTTAGATACCCAAAATTAAGTGACACATAAGCTCGCAATGAAAGGAAAAGAAAAGTGAAAAGTTTGCAAGAAGAGAGTGCTCACTACTTCACTTGACAAAAATTTTTTACAAATAAAATTATTGGACTTTTTATAATGGCTCCATGAAGACCACTCCTTTTTTATTTTGAAAAGACTAAAGATTAAAAATAAAATGCTCTAAAATATCTCATGTCTTGCAAATTTTTAGTGGAAGGCTCTTCCCAATTATAAAACTATTCCAACATGTATTTACAACTATCCTCAACACAAAATTCATTCTATCATTGCATCCATTGTTTAACTTTCCCCGTCCTAGGTTTGGTTATCTTTAGAAATACTTTTTGGGGAGTTTGTGCTATCACGTTTGAGTCTAGAGCTTTGTGTGCTTTGCTTTGGTCCTTGAAGCATGTATGTGAAAAATCTTCATCTTTAATGAGCTGAAACTCGAATAAATTCCTCTTTTGCAAGTGCTTCTGCACATGTTTTCATATATTTATAACTTGCAAAGTTGGTTTGCAAGGGCTAAAAGATACATGATAGCAAAGAATCTTAGAGCTAATACATGTTTTGAAAAATTTTGTGCCTTCTATCCCCCCCTTCCATTGTGCATTATGGACGTCAAATTTTGTTAAATATACTAGACTGGGGGATTCTTGCTCTTTTTGTCATCTTTTCCTTGATTTTTGTAAGGATCTTCAGTTTTCCCTCATTTTTATTAATCTGAGGAGTCTTTTCAATCCTTTGTACAATATTCTCCATTTGTGTTTATCTTTGTGCCTCTACCTCTCTTATAACACCTACTTGCGCTTGATCTCCAACTATATCACATAGGCTAAAGGAATTCATAAGGACTCGTGTGTTGTGGTACAAGACAGTACATTGAGTGCTTTTGTAGGAAGGGTGGTAAGCTATCAAATTGTTGTATCTTTGTTCCTCTACCTCTCTTATAACACCTACTTGTGCTTGATCTCCAATTACATCACATAGGCTAAAGAAATTTGTAAGGACTCATGTATCATGATACAAGATAGTACATTGGGTGCTTTTGTAGGTAGGTTGGTAAGCAATCAAAGTTTTGTTTATAGTTAGGATTTGTACCTAAAAGATGTTTGCTTCCACAATGCATCATATGTGTTTTTGGCAAGCATCTACAAATCTTCTACATCATAGCGGAGGTTCTAGTGTTGGAAGCAGCCAGAGGCACAGACGCCACGGAAGCATGTGAAGACGAAGCAGGGAGCCAGGCGGATCAATTTTTCAAACAAATATATTTCTTATTAATTCTCCAAACATTCAACAGTGATTTTCATCACTCTTGTAACATATGTATCATAGAAAACCCCATTTTGTAATCCATAGCTCCATTTTGTGCAAGCCGAGGAGTCCTCGAGCTTGAGGAGCTTAGGTAGAATGCTCGTACCAAATTTCGTTATTTTTAGACATCGTTTACCCTTCCAAATAACCTCTAGGACCTATTTTTTAACTAGGCCGGTCACTAGATGTGAAACCGGTCAAAACTAGTCTAGAAACTATAAAAAGAGCTAGAGAGCTCATTTTTGAGGTTTGGTTCATTTTGGTTAGTGTGAGCATAGAGCTAGTTTGAGCTTGTAAGAGCATTCTTGAGTAATAGAGCTAATTTCCCACCTTCCATTGTGTCTTGCTTGTCTCTTCATTGTGTGTGTGTATGTGTGTGTGCATCTTTGTGCTTCTCACCTTCACTCTCACATCATCTCACGTTCACGATCTTCATATCACTCCTACCTCTCCCTCGGATTGACATTAAGGAGGTGAAGCTTCTTAACGTGGTACTTACCATTGTGCTAGAGCAACACCAAATTTGGCGCCGTTGCCGGGGATCGAGTCTAGGACGAATGTGTGATGGTAAGAGTATAGCAAGAAGTGGCGTTGGAAGGTAAAAATTTCAGTTTTCGTTATTGTTTTTACTTAGTTTTTAGTGTTTTTCACCTTCCCCATACTCCATCTTCATCATCGCATCATCATCTCCATTTCCAAAAAAATCAGAAAATTCACCATATCCACCCATTCACCTCATTTCCCCTCATTTGTGCATGCGAGAGAGCGAGAGAGAGTTTTTGCGATTGTATGTGCTTGCTTTTTCTTGAGTTTTCTTGCAGGTACAGAGCTTCAAAGCATCAGGAAAGCTTCCAACAGGTAAAAAATGTACTTTCTGTCAGAGATTTCCGAGTGTGGCGGACCATCGCGATGGTCTGCAACTTTCGGATTTTGAGGTAGGCGACCACACCACGAGGTAGGCGATCCCTGCGCATACACGGAACCATTTTTGCATTTCAAAAATTCGTTGTTTGGTGGACCATCGCGATTGGCTCGGACCATCGCGATTGTGTCGCACCATCGCGATAGGCTCACGCCATCGCGACGGCTCGGCCGGACCATCGCGACGGTTCGCTTTTTCGAACCATCGCGACGGTTCACTTGAGCCATCGCGAGGGTCCACTTGGACCATCGCGACGGTTCAGCTGACCCCGGACCATCGCGATTGGCTTAGGCCATCGCCACGACAGTGCCACGTGTCACGATAGACCATCGTGACGGTTCATTTTTTGGACCATCGCGACAGCCCAACATCGGACCATCGCGATTGGCTCAAGCCATCGCATCGCGGACCATCGCGACGGTTCACTTCGGACCATCGCGATTGTCCACCGTTGACCGTTGACTCGCGCCATCGCGATTGTTCACTTGATCGGGTCATCGCGACGGTTCAACCTTACGCCATCGCGATTGTCCACCTTTGACCGTTGACCGTGCCATCGCGATTGTCCAAATCCCACGCCATCGCGACGGTTCGCTCGGACCATCGCGACGGTCCCAGACCATCGCGATTGCCCACCCCCATCGCAAATTTTGAACTCCAATTTTTGACCAATTTTGAGGGTATTTTTGAAAAATTTTTGGACCATTAGACTCATAGGAGACCCCTTAGCTCATATTTGAAGGAAAACTTGATTGTCAGTTTTTACCCCCCAGGGCCTGAACGCTCATAACTTTCTCATCCGAAGTCCGTTTTTTGAGCTTAATAGCTCGTTAGAAAGCTCGCGACGAGTACTACGTGACCTCAACTGTTTTTTTCATAAAGGATATGCCTATTTTTGGATAAGCTATTTTGAGGTTCACCTAGTTTGGGACTAGGAAGCCAGGGGGCACACATTGAAAATTTGGGCAAAACGAGAAGGGACTTAAAAGGGTGTATATACTCAAGTGTGTGATCATCCAATTGTGAATTGGTCTAATAGTGGAATTTTTCCAGGTCTAGCAAGGGCAAGCAAGCAAGGCAGTGAAGACAGCAGAGCTTGGGAAGCACGGCTTCTTGGGCAACAGGGCATCAGAGCAACAGAAAAGCCGACTCGAGGTTGGAAGATTACTCAACCCCCTCAGTCAATTCTTAGCTTAGGCTAAACGGTAGTTGTGGATTAACGACGATAGGAACGCCTAAAGTTCAAGCTACTTAATTCTTTCAAGTTTAAGACTACAAGTAAAGGTGTGTTTGACGCGAAAACCTAAAGAAAAGAACATAAGTCTGACGGAACGAGAACTCAAAATCATAACGAAAGTCGAATTCCTGACGCATTCATTAAGACAAGAATCCAAAGGAAATTAAAAAGAATCAAGAATTAATAACAAAGAACCATTGACGATCTAAGGGTGTAATTGAGCGTGCAAGGAAGAAAATTAATGAACCTTAGATCAGGCAAACATATAGGTAAGTCGGACAGAAGAAGCCTTAGATCATCAGAGGCTAGTGTAAGAACCACAGCTCGATCTTGGGCTCAGCAATTGAATAGTAGTTATCCCTACGAGTTGAGCTCAGAATCAAGTGAATCAGAAATGGCATTTAGTGCAGACAGACCAGAAGGAGGGTCTCATGTAGCATACCTAGAAAAACCAGAAGGACCCTATAGAACGCAACTAGAGTTTCTCCGAACCAACCGATTAGGTGCTCGCATCTATGAGGATGGTTTGCAAAGGCAAGTGGTGCAACTGCACAACCCTGATCAACCCATTGGATTGGAAAGACCAGTGGTGAAATTTGAGAGAGACGCTTACATAGACAAAGAAGGAACCATGTACATCCTAAGTACGCAGCCAAACGATACTAATGAGTTTGGCACAATCCAATTAGAGACGGAAGCGAAATTTCAAGGGAAAGAACCGTTAGAAGAACCTAGAACACCTAGAGGGAAATCTGTATTAACAAGAGTACTCATCCCAGAGTGGATCCCTCAAGATAACAGGAGCACCGAGTTGTTCGTAAATAAAGAGAAAGATGAAGCCTTTTGGAGGTACAGAAAGGAACACCCTGGTGAGATAGGCATCATTACAATTTATGAATTCAAGGACCCAGATACACCTGGAAAGGTTGTATACCTGGATGAGACTTCAGAAAGAGTCTTTGTGGTGCCTGAGCGCGCTAAAAATACATATACATGGAGAGGTGAATTGATATTCCCTCCATCTAGAACGAACATGAATACAAGTCAACAAGGGGCAGGAACCTCCTCAGCCCATGGAAATCAAAGAGAAGGAACTAAAGAAAGACCGGAAGTAAGCTTTAATCACCCCATAGGGAGAGATAGAACAACCTCGAACACTAATAGAGTGGAGAGACAAAGAGATCATGGAATACCAGGTGGTAGAGATGATTTTCCTCTACCTAGACCACGCGAACACGCAAGAGTTTTGAGACCCACTCAATTAGTAAAATCAATGAAGAATTACTTTGATGGGACGGGAGATCCCTATGACCATGTCGCAGAATTCAAGCAAGTACTAAGAGCAGAACAAGTCGAGGACATGTTCACGCAATACAATGCATTTGGACTAACGTTAAAGAATACCGCTTTAACTTGGTTTCAACCATTGCAACAAAGGCAATTCAGAGACATCCATCACTTTTTAGAGTCATTCATCACAGAATTCTCTAAAAGTGGGGTTAGACATGACACGTCTTCGTTGATTCATAGCTTTAAACAGACCCCTCAGGAAACAGTAAGACTGGCAGGTCGTAGATTCACACAATATGTCGAACGATGTCCAATGCAAGAGCTACCCTCACAAGCTAAGCAAGTGTCTTTGTTTTTAGACGGCTTGTTGAGCACTAAACTACGCTCCTATGTGTACCTAAAAGAACCCAGAACGCTAGAGGAGTGTGTAAGAATATGTATAGACATCGAGGATAACCTAGGAGAGGAATTAGAGCTCTCAAAGGTCTATAAGGACTCAGATTGTTCTTCTCTAGCATCCACAAAGTTGTCTAATTCGATAGAGGACCTAGCAGAAAAAGTGGCCCAAAAACTAGGAGTTTCTAGCAAACAGGTGCCCAAGCTACCCACTAATGTACGTTGTTACACTTGTGGTGGAAGTCATTTGGCAAACATGTGCCCCAATGCACCTCAACCTCATGTCAACCCTAGTGGCCAATATTGCACAATTGAGAGAAGATACACGAATCATGCGGCTCAGGACTGCCCATACAACAAACAAACCGTGAGACAGAACTACCCGCAAACATACCAGCAGCCAGGTAGGTATCAAGGCCAATACAATGCTCAGCCTTATTACTATAGGCCTCCTCAGAACTACCCATACCAGGCTCAACAGAGACCTCAACCCGTCTTACCTCAGCAGCCACCCCCACCAGCGAATGTCATCTCAGTCAAATACGCGGCTGCAGAAGAGAACCTAAGTAGGGCCTTAGTGCCTTCTTCACCCTTGATCACCGAAAGTGACCCGAACTCAAACAGTTTTGACTCTACTCATGTAACTAGTCCACCCGCTTATTACACGGAGTCACCAGAGCATGTGGAGACATATCATTATGATAGTCCACCAATGGAACCTAGTTGGGAGCCAGATTATACTAATGTGATGTACGCAAACCCAAACCCACGGCCCCAATTGAGACAACAGAGACCACAGGGCCCTAGAGGACCATGCTTTAGGTGCCAAGGAGATCACTTCATTAAGGATTGTCCACATCCCCCAATAGCAAGGCAATCACAGTACTATAACATACAAGGCTTTTGTACCGATTGTGGTAAAGAGCACATAATCAAAGATTGTCCTAAGAACCCAGTTAACGCTTCGAACGTAACACCGATCAATGTGATAGGTATTGTAAACACCGCAGATGGATCCAACCCTACATACGTGCCTATCCAAGCTATAACCAGAGCCCAGGCGCTCTTACAAAACCAACAGCTGAATCAAGAGAAAGTAGCCGGAACTAGTGAAGTTGCAGAATCTAGCAGTAAAAAGACGAAATCTTGGAAAGATTCTAGAGAAAGGATAAAGAGAAAGTGGAGTAAAAAGATAAGTGAGTTGGAAGGAAGTCTAAGGGAATCTAGAGCCAAAATACAAGAATTGACCTCACAAGAATTAAACCAAGAAAATCCAGCTCAAGAATCAGGATCAGTTTTAGCGGAACCCATACCGGAAGATCTAGACATGATGTTTCGTGCATATCAGGCAAGATTCAAAGAGGGACCTCAAGTCACGGAAATGAGTAAAAACTACCCTCGAGCTGATCTAGAAATTGAGAGAACTAAACTTTGCATGAAAATGGTAGAATTAGCACAAGCTTTGTTTGAAGCCTCTAGATATCTTAATTGGAATAACATGGCAAAACCAGAACTACACTTTCAAGGACTAATGGAGAGGCTAGAACACTTGATAGAAAGCAAAGAGAAAAAGGATCAGCATAGGAACCCTATTGTCCCAGAGACACAGGAAAGGAGTGCACCATCCCAGTCTCAAGTACCCAATACAGAAAGTCAAGACAACTTGTCTTCCATACATAGGTACTCACATGAATTTTTGAGAGAGATCCAAGAAGAGAAATGGAGAAAAGAACAAGGAACTCATCCTCCCATTCAAGAAATAAACGACTTGCAGGAACAATTTCCCCAAGACATCCCCTCTATTTACGATGATGTAGAGGTGGAGCAACTGAGTGAACCCACAGGATTTGAATCTAATTCTCTACAAGAATTACCTCAGTTCACAGGACCTTGGGAAGCTAAGTCTATTAGTATGAGAGCACCCACGATAATAGTGAGGAATGAAGAATCAGTGATCCCTAGGAACACGGAAGTGATCAAGAATACCAAAGTACAATGTAATCTCACTCTGGAGGAATTGTTAAAGGTAAAACCAGAATTGTGGAAGCACGTAGCAAATCAATTCCCTGAGCTGGCTACCACACCCTCTCAGATAGGATCACATAAGAAGGTACCAGAGATACCTGTGGAAAAGATTGGAGACGTAAGCGAAGGAGAGGAAGGTAACACATATCTTCCAATAACCCATCAGGGCTACACCACGAAGGCCATCTTAGACTCGGGAGCCGGAGTAGCCATCGCTACCTCCGCTTTGTGGAAACGTTGGGGTGAGCCAGCCCTCAGACCCACCAGGATGAAGCTGCAAATGGCTGATGGACACATAGAAAAACCATTAGGATTACTAGAAGGCATATCTCTCACCACTTGTGGTGTAGAATTTGAGCATACTTTTGCCATTTGTGACTTCGCGAAAAATCATGCGTATGAGATGATATTGGGACGACCATTCATGCGTCAGTTGCAAATTGTACAAGATTGGGGAACTAATTCTTTGTACTTGCAACATTTAGGAGTGACTACTAAAGTCAATCTTAAAGACTATTCACACAGAGATGTACCCCCAATACAATGGAATACCATCCATAAAACACCTGTAGAGACGGAATCCGTGCACTCATTAGAATCAGATCCTCCTTGGTTGCATGAGGATACCCATTTATGGATGTGTAAAGTAGCCAAACAAGAGGAAGAACGGTTAGAAACAAGGACCTTAGGTGCGGAACAACATCCACGAACCCTTCAAGATCCAGCCTATGCACCTGTAGTGTTCCCCGACGAAGAGTTTGAACCCCATGGTTGGGCAGAAATACTAGCAACCATGGATGTAGCCATCAATGAAGAACAATGGACACCCCACTGTGACGAGGATGGCTATGACATTTCAGTTTTCACGATAGAGCCAATCATGGGTGATGCAATCTTAGAAGAGTGTGAACCAGACACTGATGCATTCGAGGATGCAAGCGATTTTGATTTAGAATCAATTATCATGGACCCACCCTTTGCATCAGAGGAAGAATATTTCTACAAAGTAGAGACTCACACTCAGAGACACGAGGAAATTACGAACGAGGTAAGGTTAGCCACGGAAGTGACTACTAAGAGTGAAGGCAAGAAAAGGAAGAAGAAAGAAACCATGACAGAAAAAGAAGAATCTTTGTTTGAAGTACCCGAGAACTTCAAGAAATATGAAATTGAAGATAGAAGAATCATGGTACGGATGCCCAACAGAAAGGCGAATGACGGACAAGTATATGATAACCGAGAGAAAACCAAGAAAATAATAGTTGCTATCGAAGGAGAAGAAGAAAAATGCACATACATAGGGCATGATTTGACGAAGGAAGAAGAAGAAGAGCTAGTTGCCCTATTGCGCGAATATAGAGATGTTTTTGCTTGGAGTTACAAAGATTTGAAAGGAGTAGATCCAGATATATGTTCTCATAGAATCCCTATGACTCCATATGCAAAACCGACAAAACAGAAACCTTACACGTACAATGATAATTACACTGCGAAGATTAAAGAGGAGATAGATCGATTGATAGAGGCAGGATTCATTTACGAAATTGAGCATACCGAATGGGTATCCCCCATTGTGGTCGTGCCCAAGAAGAATGGAAAATTGCGTGTGTGTGTGTGTATTAACCTTAAAAAAGTTAATGCCGCAACGATTAGAGACAGTTATCCTCTTCCTATCACAGAACACCTATTGGAAAGAGTTGCGGGCAAGGAAGTGTACAGCTTTCTTGATGGATTCTCAGGCTATAATCAAGTAGCCATTGCTCCAGAAGACCAACACAAGACGGCTTTTGCCACTGAATGGGGCATATTTGCATTTCGTGTGATGCCATTTGGCTTAACAAATGCACCCGCTACTTTCCAGCGACTCATGTGTCATGTTTTTAAGGAATTCTTACGCAAGAGCTTGGAAGTTTATGTCGATGACTTATGTGCTCATTCGATGGTAAGACAGACACATATTCCAGAGTTAAGACAAATATTTGATAAATGTCGAGAATATCAGGTTTGTTTGAACCCAGAAAAATGCGTTTTCATGGTCAGACAAGGCAAAATTCTAGGACACATTGTGTCAAAGAACGGAATCTCTACGGACGAGGAAAAGGTGAAGGTAATTGCAGAATTATCTAGACCAACCAATGTGAAAGAGGTACAGGCATTTATGGGTCATTGCGGTTATTATAGGAGATTCATACACATGTATGCAATCATAGCCAAGCCTTTGTACTCTCTTTTAACCAATTTTGAGTGGACAGATGAATGTGAAAATTCATTCAATGAACTTAAACGACGCTTGTGCTCAGCACCTATATTGACCACCCCAGATTGGAGTAAGCCATTCCATGTACATGTGGATGCATCCAATTATGCCATAGGATGCGTGTTAGCACAACCCACGAAGGAAGGTAACATAGATCTACCCATAGCTTACGCGAGCAGACAACTGAACGCAGCAGAAAGAAATTACACCACGACGGAACGAGAAGGATTAGGGATGATCTACGTTGTAAAAAAGTTTAGGCACTACTTGTTGGCCAACAAGTTCAAGTTCTTTACAGATCACCAAGCCCTATTATATTTAGTCAACAAACCATGTAACACAGGACGATTGATACGTTGGTTTCTATTACTCATGGAGTATGATTTTGAAGTAGTAGTCAGAAAAGGAAAGACGCATCTTAGAGCTGACCACCTCTCAAGATTAACCTCAGGAGAAGCTCCTCAAGGAGTAGCAGATGATCTACCAGATACATACTTGTTTAACCTTGAGATAGCACCAGAATGGGCTAAGCCATTAGTCCCTATTCTGACATATGGACCCAAGAATCCAAGGATAAAGATCAGAGAAGGAGAGATTACCAAGTCTCAGAGATACCAAATAATGGCAGGAAGCATATATAAACAGGATAATCAAAAGATTCTTGCTTGTTGTGTAGATGAATCAGAACATGCGAATTGGTTGCAATTAGCACACATAGGTGCATTAAAGCAACATCATTCAAAACATAGAACACTACAGACTCTGCATAGATTAGGAGTATATTGGCCTACGATGGAAGCAGATGTCTACAAGTTGTGTAAGGAATGCCATGTTTGCTGTGAAAGACAACCAGTAGAACATGCTACACTATATCACGTGTCTCTCACACCAGATTGGAGTGAACCTTTAGTGACATACTTGAGGACGAACACATTCCCTCAAGGCATGACTTTAGCTCGACAACGCAGTCTAGAGCAGGAAGCTCAAGACTATTCACTCATTGGCGATAATTTATACAAAAGAGGACGAGATGGATATCTAAGACAATGTGTTCATGAGAGCGATTATCTTAGCATACTAGAGACTGCACACCAAGGTGTTGCAGGAGGTCATTTTGGACCAGATAGGATAGTCAAAGCCATTCTCTTTGCAGGATTATGGTGGCCCACTCTTCACATGGATGCTCATACCTATGTAAAGAGATGTGATGTGTGCCAAAGAACTCAGTTTCCTACTCGCAGAGATGAAATGCCATTGAAACCCATGATGGGCGGACGTGCATTTTCTAAGTGGGGTATAGACTTTGTAGGACCCATCAACCCCCCGGCAAAAGGTACACATGCGGAATACATTATTGTTGCCACAGATTATCTAACCAAATGGGTAGAGGCAAAAGCCACAAAAAAGAATGATGCTCACACGACTGCAAAATTCTTATTTGAAAATGTCTTTACAAGATATGGATTGCCGATAGAGTTAGTGAGCGACCGAGGCACTCACTTTCTAAACCAAGTCATTGAATATTTGTTACAAGATTTTATGGTGATTCACAAGAAATCTGCACCATATCATCCTCAGGCCAATGGTCAGGCTGAAAGCACTAACAAGATACTTTGTACCGTACTGACGAAACTCGTGAACAATAAACGTTCAGATTGGGACAAACAGTTACACCACGCTGTTTGGGCATAACGAGTGGCCTACAAGACCGTACTCAATGCAACTCCCTTTCAGATGGTTTTTGGTCAGAATGCAGTGCTTCCTTTGGACTTCTTGATACCGACCCTTAAGGTTGCACAAGAACATCAGTGGACCGGCCATGAATTATCAGCGAGAATAATGGACTTGGAACGATTAGGAGAAACCAGGCTGAAAGCAGCAGCAGGAATATACGCAGCAAAGAAGCGACAGAAAGCATATTTTGATGCACATGTGAAAGATAAAGGCCTAAAAGAAGGAGATTTAGTTCTAGTATATACGCTGAAACAGCACGCGCGGAAGTTAGAAAAGCGAGGTTATGGACCTATGATCATTAACAGACTCTCGACGAGCGGAGCAGTACAGTTAGCCACCTTAGAAGGAGATATAATGCCTAATTACATTAGTGGCTGTAGAGTCAGGTTATATCAAGAACCTCTTACTGAGGATATGCTTAGACGACTCACGTTGGCAAAGAAGCGTAAGGAGGAAGAAAATAGAATACGAGCGGAAGCTCAGGCAGAAGCCATAGAACGCATTAAGCGCATGAAGCTAAGAAGACAAGGACTAGGGAGAGAACATTATAACCATCTGGAAACATCACCCAGATATCCCATGGCCATGTGTCAAGCAAAGTCAACCACTCATCCTAGCATAGTGGACAGGAGACCATTCGTTACAGTTAGGCTAGAGCACGGTAACCATTGCCAAGAACTCAGGGCTTTAATTGACTCAGGTGCTGCGACTAGTGCGATTAGATGGTCTCACTATAAGGATTCAGGAATAGAAATGCGGCCAATTGAGGCATACCTCATACGCCTAGGAGGCATGGAAACCCCTTGCATGGGTGAGGTGGACCTTCCTATCCTCATTAAGGATGTGACCATGACAGTGAAGCTACTAGTGTGCCATGATGACGACCTAATAGAACCCCTAATCCTTGGCCAAGATTGGCTATACGATCACTCTGTGGACCTAAATCTTAGACAAGGCTCCTTACAGATTGGAACCTTAGAACAGAAGCGAGTGATACCGCTTGACTTCCCTATCGGCATTCCGCTTGACGGTTGTGACCCTAGACCCTATGAAATACATGCGACGGAAGACCGGAAGATCTTTAAGCAGACCAGTCACGTTACGTCTACACCAACCCACTCGGGCTTGGCTATGGACAATTGTCAATCAGAAGGACGACAGGAGATCTTCCCTGGGACTTCCTGCAAACTAGAAGAGACAGTTACCCACCCACAAGGGCAGATGGACACAATCAGCGGCCAAATGAGCACGACACCCTGCGGTGCTCATCCTTCCAAACTTGTTGCGGACTGGCCTAGATTACAGTTAAATAAGGCATCACTTCCTAATGGGCAGGTCACGCAAGTGTTGGATCTCCCTTCTTTTCCAAAGCAGAGCGTCCATCCGACCTCTCTACCTCAACCACAACAGAGTCAACCACGACGAAGGAACCCAGACCGACGGCAGTATCAGAGGAAACAACAAGGAAAGCAGTTTAGGCCACCCAAAGGAAGCAGCACCAGACAAATATGGGTGCCAAAAGGACAAAAAGCACTAAAGAACTCCAACCAAACAGAAATCGACAAAAAAAAGGCAGTACAGAAACAGAATCGATATCCACCATCCCCTCGACTTTCTTCTACAGGTCCGAGCATCCGACAAATGTGGATCGCCAAGAAATACCTTACCTATAGACCCACGCCCACGCAGATTTGGGTACCCAAACCATGTATCATAGCTCAACCTATAAGCCATGTAATATATAACCCCCACAACTCATTTCATCCCTCAATACCACCACACCCGACACCACCCTTTGCCCCTCAGCAGAAACCCACCACCCACTCCAAAATCCTTAGGAAATGGATACCGAAGCGTGTCCAACCGTCTCCCCCTAACCCCATGTCTGATAAAACTACCCCCCCGACTAACATACAACCTTGTACTAAATCACTAACCTTTAAACCTTGTATAAATTCACCCACCATCATCACACATCACTCGTAATCTCATCTCATCAAGAATTGTATGCATGATCTGAAACGTGTAGGAGTCTAGAGACCTGCACTAGTGCGGCAAGAGACATTGCATCCACCACATCACAGCACTTGGCTACACGGGTTACGCATCAGTTATGGAAAGGGATTGCGGTCTCACTTTAATGGGATCATAATTAATTTCCATGCTAATGTGTTAATCTTTTGTAGCAGATCTTTCTCACTAGCGCACCAATCACCATGCAAACCAACGAAGGAACATCTGGAGCAGGCCCCAGTGTAGCGGCAGTACCACTCAATGTGCTACGAGCAGAAGCCCACCCGACTGCTCCACCGCCGGAATTTCAGGGATTTCCAGGGCCCATGCCTATCGACAACCCACCCATGGGCTACACCGAAAAGATACACAGGAACTCTCATTGGTTTCAAGGCCTTGCAGGACCCCTTGCGGACGCGGACTTTATATTTGAATCCTCTTTGACAGTTGATGACCGCACGTGGGGAAAATACCAGTTTTTCTCCAGAGAGTTCGAAGCCCTACAGAGCACCCAGGATTTAACTCATGTTTGGGCCAGAGCAGGCTTCACAGAATACTTCAGTGATCCTCTGCCCAAACCGGATTTTTACAGGTGCTATTACTTAATCACTACCTTGCTGGCATCAGAGAATAAGGACATCCCAGGAACCTTCATATTGCCTACTCTAGTGGATGATCCACCTTACAAGAGATTTTATCTCTCTAAGGACTTAATCAGAGCAGCCATCAAAATTCATGGCACCCACACACCCACAGATCGAGAGAGACTAATTCCAGAACCGATGAAACGTGGGGACGTCACGAAGTGGGAGGAGATTTCGGCCATTACACCTGAGCTGTCCAAGCCACTAAGGATATGCATGCAACATTTCGCATTCCTAGCTCAGGACAGATTTACCATGCCACACAAAAGAATATGGTTCGGATTATATTTGGCATGCACGGGACCTCAAACTGTTGATCTGGCAAGCTGGATCATAGATCAAATGTATCTGGCACAGCACAGATGGGAGCGCAAGAAAGTACTTAATGGATGTTGTGCACTCACTAGAATTGTGTATATGTGCTTGGCTTATGACTTGCCAATCGAGCGTGCATTAACGGGAGAAGAACTGAAGGCGTTCAAAGGAATGACGAAGAAAGCCAGGAAGCCCAGTAGAACACGGGCAGGTAAGCGCATGAGAGGCACCATCCCTTGCCTTCAAGTGCCAGAGTCGCCATCACCACAACCCTCTCCAGAGCGACCACAGACAGAAGCGGCTCCCACTGTACAACCTATTCGCATAAGGTTGTCCAGACCAGTGGTTACGGAGGCCGCCACTAGTACCGCTGCACCTCAGGCAGCTGCCACCACAGAACCCACCACCACAACAGCAGAAGCTCCCACAACTATTGGTGCGGAGGCTTTTTCTTTCCCAATACCACATATGGAGGCCGACCCAATAAACACAACATTTGATTTTGAGATGCCTGATGCATTCTCAAACGAATTCCAGTATTCAGAAGCACAAATGTTTTCTCAGGAATATGAACGCCCTAGTTACCTGACCACACCGCGGGATCTGCCATAAGGACAAGCTGTGTCGAGCTCTGAAGAAGAAAGAACCGAAACAGACGACGAGGAAGGCGACGATGAAGCCAGCCAGGGCTCACATGACGGCCAGACAGATGGCCAAGGCCAACAGACTGACGCACACGGCGACACCAGCACATACGAAGATGAGACTTTCGAAGCCGCAGCGTACACGCTGGCCATAAAGAAATTATATCGTACAATGGAAAAAGTCTGGGCACGGAAAAAGTTAACTGAAGAGGAGAGCCAGGCATTAATTGAACAGGAACTCATCTCCGGAGGATTCGAAGACGCATACATCAGAGGGTTCAGAGAGTTAGTCAAATCCGTAGGCTCCCATGAAGCACTCAGGTATATACAAAGAAAGCAACTACCACAGTTTGACCCCCGCCGAGTGCGACTACTTTCAAAACCCGGGGAGTATATTCGTGTACCAACAGGAGCTCAGTCTTCAGCACAAGCCAGGGAGGCACGCCTCGTCTCCGAAAGTTCATTGACCGCAGAACCCATCCTTGTAGATTCCCCACCACGTCCCACTGTTGTACATACCACCACTATCCTCGAGATAACATCCACCCCTTCTACTCCTCTCTCACCTCATCTTTCACCTACCCATCCCGTATTCCCCGCACACCCACCTGCTCCCCCCACATCCTCACTAGTCCAAGGCAGCATAGCCACACCCTTCGCCTCACCCATTCAGACCACCATGCCCACCCCCAGCCCTTCGTATCTACATGTTAACCCCTTCACCCCTTCATCTTTCCCCGCGTTTCCCCCACCTTTAAGAACCCCAGCCCCCTTTCTAACCCCACTAACCTTCTCACCAGTCTCACCTCCCCAACCTACCATAACCCCTATTTTCCCGTTTCACCAAGCTGCACCAACCACCCCCCCTGTAAACTACTCTACATTTGTAAATCCCGTATTCACACCTACACAACCACACACAATCACACCACTTTTCACAGTCACAACACTAAACACGTCCAATGACATGGACATATCACCACCCACGGCACCACCACTCACTTCACTCCCGGCACAAACATTTTTAGACACATCACAATTTTCCACGATCACCACTGCATCCACCGTCCCAACCCCATTTCCCATTCCCGCTGCATCTACTCCCACTGCATCATCATTTAGCACTTCACTACTACTATCGCCCACCATAGACACCGCATTCCAACACATGTTCACATGCATGACACAAGTCCGCGATGAGTTTGCATCACTCGGCACCAACTATCAACAGCTGCAGAGAACGACGAATGAACTACAAACGCAGCTTAACTCATTATCAATTGAGAATGCCTCACTGAACAGCCGATACCAAGATTTACGAGAGGCCTATCACAAACTAGAGCTAGAAAGTGAAGAGAAAACAAAAGAAGCCACGGCAGACTTGGACAACCTACTTCGAGCCCAGACCGTCCGCAATGCTACGCTCACTAGAAATATGGGCTTACTAAGAAGACACTTAGCCGCAGCAAAAGAGGAGAACCAGAGACTCCAAGAGCAGAATAGAGAGAACTTGGAAGCGGCACTGGACCACCCAGAACAACCACTAAGTCCGAGCAAATTCAAAGCAATCCCATCCGAATCGATGAGGATGTTGCTAGATGATCATGTGCGATTGCTCGAGGACTATGATCGTATGAACGAAGAACATCAAAAGTTAAAGGAAGATCACAAGCTGCTACAGCTCAGAGAACCGGCAACACAACAAATACACGAAGCAGCAGAATTACCAGCACCTGCGGACCCTGCCCCTGAAATTTTAGAGGAACTCAACGCACTCCGGGCCCAGGTAATAAATCTTGAATCTAGAATTGCTGTCTATGAAGCACCACCAAGGCCAGACTCCCCACCTGAGATACCAGCTGAGGAAGAAACCGTCACTATCCCGGTGGAGGAGACATTTGAAGAGGCATACGAACCGATACCCATCCCAGGCGGACGTGTCACGGCCGAAGGCCAGATGACCTATGAATTACCTACCCCCGCGTGGATGAAGACAGTTGAAGAACTCGGAACGACACACTCGGCCAGAGTAGAGGCACAGCTACATGCCATGGCCATAATTGAAGAGAAAATTTTACAGTCACCATTCTTTGCTCAATTGGCCCCGCGACGATACATATCTGGACATGAGCTCCAATATAAACCGTACTTCATGTTAATGGCCGAATACCAGTTAGCCATAGAGAAAGAAACAGGTATGAAACCAACGCATGCCACTCAATTCGAGCCAGAGGACTTGCCACCAAGTGCGCAGAGAGGTGAAATCCTCCAACCAGACTGGCGTAAAGATTTATTGCAAAATTATCCAGAGATGATGAGCACGTGGGTGAAAGCGCCGCTGCACTTAAAATTTAACCCATGCTGGGGACCAGTCCCACGACGCCGCTCTTGGACTGCATTCGCTATTAAAGTACAAAATAATAAGCAGTGCCAAGACTGGCTGAACTATCCCTATTTCAGGCCACCAATCGAGTTACCCACAGTAGGCTACATGATGGCGACAATCCGCCACTGGCTCCCTAGGTTAAAGCATATGGATGATATTGCCGCGCACATGACTGTCAAAATCTTTGACATGATGCAGATGATCTTTAAAGTCTTCCGACGCGTCAAGGCTCCCCATGTAAACACCCCGGGCTTTGAGCATGGCAACTTTGATTTAGTCTATGATATGAGCACAACGCCATCGCTACGGGTGTGTTACGCCTGGCAGTGCAGGATCAAATATCTACCGGCATGCTACAAGCAAACATTCGAAGAAATGTTCACCACCGGCTTTTGGGAGTACCATTCAGAGGTATTTATAAGTAGGCCCACACACTTATTGCAATTATTCGCCTGTGAACGAATGGTGTACTCCACACATTATCAACTCCCACCACCAGACGAGCCACAACCTATCGACTGGGAGAAACTCGAGGCTGATCTAGCCCGAGGCATTCGTATATCAGAGCACACCCTCGCTCAAGACCTCCTACAGAACTACATCCGGCAGACCTCACAACAAGGTTCTGTCAGGGACGACAGAAGCGAGAGGGAGGGGGGTGTTGGAAGCAGCCAGAGGCACAGACGCCACGGAAGCATGTGAAGACGAAGCAGGGAGCCAGGCGGATCAATTTTTCAAACAAATATATTTCTTATTAATTCTCCAAACATTCAACAGTGATTTTCATCACTCTTGTAACATATGTATCATAGAAAACCCCATTTTGTAATCCATAGCTCCATTTTGTGCAAGCCGAGGAGTCCTCGAGCTTGAGGAGCTTAGGTAGAATGCTCGTACCAAATTTCGTTATTTTTAGACATCGTTTACCCTTCCAAATAACCTCTAGGACCTATTTTTTAACTAGGCCGGTCACTAGATGTGAAACCGGTCAAAACTAGTCTAGAAACTATAAAAAGAGCTAGAGAGCTCATTTTTGAGGTTTGGTTCATTTTGGTTAGTGTGAGCATAGAGCTAGTTTGAGCTTGTAAGAGCATTCTTGAGTAATAGAGCTAATTTCCCACCTTCCATTGTGTCTTGCTTGTCTCTTCATTGTGTGTGTGTATGTGTGTGTGCATCTTTGTGCTTCTCACCTTCACTCTCACATCATCTCACGTTCACGATCTTCATATCACTCCTACCTCTCCCTCGGATTGACATTAAGGAGGTGAAGCTTCTTAACGTGGTACTTACCATTGTGCTAGAGCAACATCTAGTCTAGAGCTTTGCCTACATTTCGATTTAGGTACATCTATTATTGTTCCCTCAAGAGTAAGTATCGGGGTGGTATAAGGAAGAGGAAATCCATCTTTCTTTGGAGTCAATGTCATTTCTAGATTGCTAGTGAGGTCTTGTTTTTCAAATTCTATGAAACTTTCTTCCATCCCCTTGGTGCACGTTTCTTTACTCCATGTCTTCAAGTTCTCAAATGATAATAATTTCCTTGGTTCACTATTAGTTGGAAACAAGGGTTCTTCTTCTTATGAATATGCTTATAACTTTGATAGATTTGGAGATGTGAGCTAATTCTTGGGAGATGGAATTGGAGATGCTATTGAGCTTATTTTTTATTATTTTGTAGCTCATCAATTTGGTTATGAATCTCTTCGGTACATCTCTATATCTTACAATTTCTTCATGTTCTTATCAATATACCATCTGTGATTTTTTTTTTTTTTTTTTTTTTTTTTGCTCCACCATAGGCTTCTTGGTAGATGTGAATCATGTGTAACTTTGGCTTCTTGCAGTATTCTCTGTAGCTCTTGTTCTTTTCTTTGAAACTATTCTTTTTGCTTTCCTAGTTGTGTCTTGTATTGCTGCTTAATTGTGAGAGCTTCTTATGTAAAGTCTTGGTTGGATGGTGCATGTCTCCATAAAAAAATACTATATTTGCATATATAGATTATTCCATCATATATTCTTAGTCTTTCCTAATCTTAATGGCTTCATCAATCTAGATTTATAAGTGAGATTTTAGGAAACATTCCTTGGTTGTCACTGTGCTTACCATGGAAGAAAACTATGTAATTTGTTCTTGTTTGTGCTCTACATGTCTGCTTGTGAAGTGGTGCAACATGCTTCCTTCTTCAAGCTCTAGTTTTAGTGTCAGTTATTCCTTATCTCTTTATCTCACAATTGTGTCTGGGTTTTCAACCTTGTCCTTATCTAGTATCCTCTTCTAAATATTCTTCGAACAAATTCTTTATTTGTAGTATTTCCTCATTTTCTAAAAATGGTGAAGATGTAAGAAGAAAAATTATGTGTGGAAAAGTGTCATGAAAGGTAATGGAATGGGGATTGGATGAGTCTGTGATGTCATTTTGAATATGTTGAATGTGGGTGTAGTGGATGAGGTAGCAAGTTGTGGTTCAGATGTGGGTGGCGCGATGGGGATGGTTGCCTCTTCAAAATGCACTTGGGTCATTTCAATGTGAGTATTAGCAATTGTATTGGACGGTGTGGCCCTAGATGGGGAAGTTGAACTTGAACTTGATGGAGAGGAAGATATTATACTCATAGATTGTGTAAATGGTCTTCCACTCTTTTTTTTGTCTTTTTTTTATTATTCCCCTTCCTTTGCTTTGTTTGTGAAGTTACTATTGAGGAGTGGGCTTTGTGTTTCTTGGTTTTAGACTTTTATAATGTATGGTCTTTAGGTTCTAGCAAAATTTGTGGCCCCTACGTAGCAAAGGCTTTAGCCAATCCATCCTCCCAGCCAGATGTTAACTGACAATAAGATTCTTCTAGATACCTTCTACTTGGATGAGCACTAGGTGGATAAAACATCATATAAAGGACAAATCAAGAACACAAACAAACCCATATTTCTAAATCGGGCACTAATTTAGAAAATTAATCCAATTTTTGACAAAAGTTACTTATGTATTTGCATGGGGTTATATGGATATGCAAGTCTAAAGCCCAAGATTTTTTCAACATCAAATACAATTTTTCTTAAAGATGCCATACCCACTTTACAAAAAGACTAGAGGATGAACTCAAATTACGCTAGATATGTAAAAGGAAAAATTGACATATGTCTTAAGATTGGCTCTAAATATCTTATAAAGTATTTGGAATGGGTATCTTCCATAGTCATTGTACCAAAGATAAATAAACAATCACATATATGTTTAGATTATGAGAAATTAAATGTGGCAATAGGATCAAATACATTTCCCCTTCTATTAGTGTTTTGGACTAGACTCGTGCTTCAGGTACTTTCTTGTATTGTATGCAAGAAATCCTCTTATTATCTCGTCAATTTAATGAATTTTTTCTTACATTATGTTTGTATTTCTAGCACTAAATGCGTGCATTTAGAGCATTTTGAAAAATCCTTTTCTTAGGTCAATGTATCTTTGAATCTAGAAAAGATTATTTTGGTAATATCATGATGTAAACTCTTGGGTCATGCCATTTCAAAAGAAGGAATTGAATAAGATAGTATGATGAGTATTGGACTCACTAGTCTCTTCAACACATAAATACATCTCATGTGGGATAATTCCCCTCAAAGGGGAATGAATAAAATGGTAGAAGCAAATGGCAAGGTACCCAAACACGAAGGATATAATCTAAAATGGAAATAGAATGACTCCAAGATACAAAAGGAAGATGCACTCTCATATTCTCAAAATGCCCTTTGCATCTCCATTTTGTAGAGTATGGAGGCTGCTAGGGTATGATAGAAAGGCCCACCGAGAATGTAGCAGCAACAGCACGAATACCAAATAAGAAGTCTCCATCTGGAAATCCATAGCCTCCAAGTGGTATCGACCATGCGGGATGGCTAGGTACTCCATAAGATATCTGATGGAGATGATTAATCTCAAGCTATACTTGAATTTAGAACACCTCTATATCAAGTATAACTCAAAACCTCCTTCAATTTGGAAATCTTTACCAAATTATGAACAATCAATACTTTTGTGAACTATGGCTTTACTTAGAAAAGTCTCCTTCACAAAACTCATTCATTGACTTATGAAATGCTTAAAGTTTTCTATGAAACTTTGACACAACACTCTCCTAATGTTTGCACAACTATTTCAAGTGAAATTTCTTCAAAAGAACTTGCACAACTTTAGATTTACTTCAATAAGTAAACCTATGTCTGAAACAAGATTTCTCTACAAGCGACTTTCACATATGCAACTTTAAAGACATGGTTCTCACAATCTAGACCCATTTCATCAAATTCTTTTAGAAATAAGTTGCTTACCTTCCAACTTAAATTTTGAATGCTTACTTGTGCAAACAATTTACATTGTAGACTGAGATCATATCGAATCTTTGACCATCAAGATTGCGCTTACTTCAGGAGTCACTCATCACCTATTACACATATGAATGTTCCTACACAAAATTCTCTTAGTATGATTATAATTAGACTCTCAAAACTTGATCATAGATGCATCAACTATAGACTTAGACACACACAAAAGGATTTCTCAATTGATTAAGCATAGAAGGAAAAGAAGCAAAACATCAAGGTGAAACTTCTTGAAAACTTCTTCTATTCTAATAAGAAGTTCATCTCATGGATATTACACACTCAACTTATGATCTAATCATCTATTTCTCATCTAGTCTTCATCTCTCATACGTATCATGTATATATACAAATATATACATATGAGTGTGGATTTGACACTATTTCAAAGTATATGTGAAGTATTCACAAGATTAATGTACATGAGTATAAAGACCATCTCTTCCTGAACCTCCACTTCACTTCATACTTCAAGCTTCAATCTTTTCTTTATTTCTTCTCCTAAGCTTCATGTAATCATTAATTGATGATTGTCTTGCTCCAATAGCTCCCCCTCAATCATCAATTGTGATTACCTGCATCTTCTTTATTCCTGCCATAATTGTATGTTGCTTCTTAGAACACCATGAAATTAATTTATCTCCCACATAACACAAATACCCATGTGTTGATCTTCTATCCTTAGAGTTACATGCCCAATCTGCATCACTATATATCTTGATTATTGTATCTGATATGAACCCATAATACAAACCTTCTTTTAAGTGTGTCCTTTATATATCTTAGCACCCTTTGACCTGCAATCAATTGTTCCTTTCTAGGACAATGCATGAATTGAGATAGAACTCCAACTGCATATAATAAATCAGGCCTTGTTAATGTAGCATAAATCAAGCTACCCACCAAACTCTGATAAAGTTTCATATCTTTGAAGTCTTCTCCTCCATATCTGCTCAATTTGTGGTTCACCTCCATTAGGGTTGATGCTATCCTACAATCATCCATTTTAAATTTGATTAGCAAATTCCTCAAATACCTTTCTTAAGTCACCTATACTCCATGTTGAGTATATAGAATCTCCATTCCCAAAAAGTATGATAAATCTCCCAAGTCACTGATCTTGAATTCTTTCTCGATCTGCTTCTTAACCATTTGTATGCCTTTGTCATCTGTACCTGTGAGTATTATGTCATCTACATAAATAAAAGCATAAATAAATGCATCTTCACTTGCTTTGACTAGCACGCTACTATCTGCCTTTGATGCTTGGAAACCAAGTTCCTTCAAGAACTTCACAAGCCTATAATTCCATGCCCTTGGGGCCTCCTTCAAGCCATACAAAGCTCTCTTGAGCTTACACACATGATCTGGATAAAATTGATCTTTAAAACCATATGGTTGTTCCATGTAAACTTCATCTGAAATATAACCATTTAAAAATGCATTCTTCACATCGAATTGAGACAATTTCCATCATTTGCATGCAGCAATAGCTATGAGAGTTCTTATTGTTGTCATCTTTGCAACAAGAATATAGATTTCATCATAGTCCACACCATGTGTCTATGCATATCCTTTTACAACAAGTCTAGCTTTATACCTATACACACTTCCATCTGCATACCTCTTTGTTTTGTAGACCCATTTGCATCCAATCACTTTCTGATTACTTGTTTTGGGTATTAAGTCCCAAGTCTCATTCTCAATGAGTGCATCATATTCTTCCTTCATAGCTTTCTCCCAATTCTCCTTTCCTTTTGCCTCATCATGTGTAGAAGGATCTTCAACTATTTTTATCATGTTGGCATAGTCTTTAGTAGTCAAGAATGAAGTATCATAGCTAAACCTTATGGGTTGCCTTTTGTTCCTAGATGATCTCCTGAGTTCTCTACTCCTTGAAGTTTCCGGTTCATCATATTCTGGATCAAACCTTGGCAATTCTTCACCATGAATTGGAGCTTCAACATTCTCTTCTTCATTAGAGATTTGAACCTTTGATTTACCCTTCTTTTGACTCAATACTTTTTCAAGTCTTGCATAAGCACTATTTGTACCTGTATACCAAGTACCTTGCTCATCAAATGTAACATTCTTTGACACAAGAAATTGCTTTGTAGATGGACTCCACAACCTGTATCCCATTTGCTTGTCATCATAACCAATGAACACATATTTTTCAGCCTTTGGTTCCAATTTATGCCTTAATTGAGAAGGAACAAGAGCATAGGCTAAACAATCAAGTACTTTGCAATGATCTAATGTATGTCTCTTACTTCATATGGTTTCATACCCTACAAAGCTTTACATGGTAGCCTACTAACCAAGTATGTGGCTGTATTTACAACCTAAGCCCACAAATAGTTAGGGCAATTCTTCTCTTTCACCATTAACCTTGCAAATTCAACAAGAGTTGTGTTTCTTCTTTCTACTATACCATTTCTTTAGGAGAGTACCTGCAAGTAACTTCTGTTTCTATACCTGCATTCCAAAAATAATCATTGAATTCATTTGAGAAATACTATCCCCCTTCATCTTACCTTAATCTCTTCAATGTTTGTCCTATAACCCTCTTTGCATATACATGATAGTATTTAAATGTGTTAAACACTTCTGACTTATCTTTGATCACATAAATAGTGATCCAGCTAGTAGCATCAGCAACATAAATGACATAATATCTTGAACCATTTATGCTAAAGTCCTTTGAAGGACCCCACACATCTATATGCACCAATTCAAGTCTTTCTGAATACATGGAACCTTGTTTATTATATGATTGGTTATGAGCCTTACCTAATTGACATGCTTCACATATGTATGTCATGTGTTGACCTGCAACATTAGGTAATCCAAGTATTGAACCATTTTTAATCATTTCTTTAATACCTCCTTCACTGAAGTGTTCAAGCCTTTTGTGCCAAAGATCCAACTCAAATATCTTTTGCTCTCCATATGTGAACAAGGCATGTCCAACATTACCTTGTACCTTCAATGTGAAAAGCCTTCCTTCTTTCTTTCCTATAACAAATTATACCCTTGATTGGGGTATTCAACATAAACTCCATCATTAGTGAACCTCATCTCATATCCTTTTCCTACAATTTATCCTACATTGATCAAATTCTTTGGAATTGTAGGAACATACAGAACCTTGCTCAAAAGGGTACTTCCATCTTTGGCCTTCACTGATCCAATAGACTTCACCTTGTGCTTTGTATTATCGCATGTTTGAGCTGTATAATTAATTACTTTATCCTCCATATCAGTCATCACAGCAATGTTGCCACTCAGATGATTGCTACATCTTGAATCAATATAAAACACTCTTTGGTCTTCACTTGGGACTTCACATGTTGCATTCATGATTAGGGTTGAATCTTCCTTCTGATCTGATGCATAATTGTAGTAGATATTGTTGTAAGATTTGCCTTGAAAGCTTCTTCCACCATTCCTTCCAGAGAAGCCTCTACTACCTCTACATCTGAAGCTTCCTCTCTGATTTCTTCCACTTCTGCCTCTTTGATTATAATTTTGATTAAAGCTGATAACACTTTGATTATTATGCCAACATTCATGAGCTAGATGATTAGTCTTACCACATATCCAACAAGCTTTGACATTGTCCTTGTTGTTTCTGCCACTTCCTCTTTCTCTTAGGAAGTTTGCTTGACTTGGAGTACCTTCATCTTCAATTGATTGTTGCTTTCCTTTGCTAGCCTTCTTCTTATCCTTGGAATACATTTTTTGAGATGCACTCTTATCAATATCTCATTTGATATCATGCTCAAAAGTTAGCATATGTCCTAACAATTGATTCAAATTAGCAGTGAAATGATCTAATGAAAGTTATGTTGATAATATGAATAGCTTCCACTTCTCATCTCCTCTCAGACCTGTGAGAATTTTTCTTACGAATTTATCTTCTTCAATGTTGTCATCAACTGCACCTAAAGAATGAGCAATGTCTTTCATCTTTGTCACATAATCAGATATTGATTGTGAGGCTTTCTTCTTGAATGTGGTAAACTCAGCCCATAGTGATGCCTTTCTTGATTTGGTTGTATTCTGAAAATGCTCCTCCAAAGCATTCCATATATCACTTGCACTTTCAAGTCCTTTGATGTGAGGAAGCAAGTAATCATTCACTACCATATAGATAATGCTCCTTGTTTGAGCATCCTTCTTCATCCAAACCTTCAAGTCTGCAAGCTTCTCCCTAGTTGGAACACTAGGATCTTTAAATTCTGGCTTCTCTTCTTCTCCTATGATGTATCCCATCAGATCTTTGCTCATAAGATGAGGTTCCATCCTCATAGACCAAGCTGGATAGTTCTCTCTATCCAATTTCTCAATTTGGAGACTATCTCCCATTCTTTTTTCACTTGTACTATCAAATCTTCAACCTTATGAATAGTGGATATACCTTTCCTTTGAAATTTACTCCTTTTGATCCTTTGGAGTACTCTCACGTGTCTCCCTTTAGTTTTTCCTTCACACTTTGTCCTTTTGAATCTTTAGATTTGAATTTTGTATGTCTACAACAGTCGGGGTCTTCCTTTCCTTCACTTTCTGATACCACTGATGGAGATGATTAATCTCCAAAAGACAAGCTATACTTGAATTTAGAACACCTCTATATCAAGAATAACTCAAAACCTCCTTTTCAATTTGGAAATCTTTACCAAATTATGAACAATCAATACTTCTGTAAACTATGGCTTTACTCCTTGACTTATGAAATGATTAAAGTTTTCTATGAAACTTTGACACAACATTCTTCTAATATTTCCACAACTATTTTAAGTGAAAGTTATTCAAAAGAACTTGCAAAACTTCAAATTTACTTTAATAAGTAAACCTATATCTGAAACAGGCTTTCTCTGCAAGCGACTTTGACATATGCAACTTTAAAGACATATAGATCCCGTTTGATCAAATGCTTTTAGATATAAGTTTCTTACCTTCCAACTTAAATTTTGAATGCTTATTTGTGCAAAATGTTACACTGTAGATTGAGATCTAATCAAATCTTTGACCATCAAGATTGCGCATGTTTCAGGAGTCACTCATCACCTCTTACACATATGAATGTTCCTACACAAAATTCTCTCAGTCAGATTACAATTAGACTCTCAAAACTTGACTATAAATGCATCAACTATAGACTTAGACACACACAAAAAGACTTCTCAATTGATTAAGCACAGAAGGAGAAAGAAGAAAAACATCGAGGTGGAACTTCTTGAAAACTTCTTCTATTCTGATAAGAAATTCATCTCATGGATATTACACACTCAGCTTATGATCTAATCATCTATTTCTCATCTAGTCTTCATCTCTCATACGTATCATGTCTATATACAAGTATACATATACATATGAGTGTGGATTTGACATTATTTCAAAGTATATGTGAACTATTCACAAGATTAATGTACATGTGTATAAAGATCATCTCTTCCTCAACCTCCACTTCACTTCATACTTCAAGCTTCAATCTTTTCTTTATTTCTTCACTCCTAAGCTTCATGTAATCATTAATTGATGATTGTCTTTCTCCAATAATATCCACCAGCTGGATCAAGTGGATGCTCCATAGGTATTCCACCAATGAGGTACAAGAACGGAACAAGATCTCACTGGACGAAATCAGCTCCATGCAGGATAGGTAGGATGATGCCACATAGTAAGTAGCAACCTCCAAATCTTTGACAATATCCACCATGAGATGTGTATCGCCAAGAATTCGGTCCTGCAAGCTTGAGATATAAAGCATGAAGCATAAAATCATAGTCACATGGTAGTACACTTGTATGTTGTAATCCTTCATGGAGTGTACAAAGCCCTGATGTGTGTCGCTAGGATCATGGAAGCCCCCTCTAAATGGAGAGGTTGGCCTAGAAGATGATCCAACTGAGGGATGAGTCCAAGTAAATGCAAGAGTATCTTGTGGTAAATGAAAAGATGATGGAATCCATGCATGGAAAAGTACATGCTCAAAATGTTGTTGTAGACGAGGTAAGTGGACTCTCGAACATAGGAATGGAAAATGACAAGTCATTGATCCTAGAGTAATGCCCAACTGAAACTGAGGGGAAATATAAGCCTTTGATGGTACTATAGTAGGTGTAGCCATCTGAGGTATAAGCTAAGATGGTATCTCTGATTCCTCATGCTCCAAAACTATATCATGATCTGGAAATTAATGTACAAAGAGAGCATGCTCCACATAGTGTGACTGTCTAAAACTGGAATGATCCCCCTCTAAAGCGGAAATAGGAGGATCCAAAAGGGATGAATACTTAGAGTATTCATCAAAGGGTAGTCTTTGGTTATTGTAATTGAGTGACTCTTTGGGTCGTAGAGTTTGTACGTGTTTTCCCTATCATTGTAACTGATGAATATATTACTTAGGCCAATCATCATCATGGCCTTGGACATAGGCATCACTACCAAAGATGTGGAAATAGCTCACACTCGACTTCTTCTAAAATTAAGCCTCAAATGGTGCTTGGTTCTTCAAGACATTTGAAAACCCTCTGTTCTGAATATGTATTGTTGTTTGTATTGCTTCACCCCAAAAATTTAGTGGAAGTTGCTTTTGACTATGCATAACTTTGGCCATCTAGATTACACTTGGAATCTTCTGTAAGGAAATACCTTGTTGAGTATCTTGCATTGCTTGATACTTCATTCCATGTTGCTTCAAGTACTTGGAGAAGTTATGATTGATAAAGCTAATGTCTCCATCAAATCGGATGATCTTCAAAGAACTTGGAAAGTCTTCTTGAATTGTTTGTATCCATCCCTTGAACTTGGAAAGGGCATCCTCTTTTTGCTTGAGTGAATAAACCTAGGTATATCTAGTGAAGTCATCTACTATCAAGAAGAAGTAAATTGACCCACTTAGAGAAGGTGTATGTATAGGTCCAAAAATATTGAGATGCACTAATGCTAAGGGTTTATTTGTAGAAATGGATGCTTCTATAGTCAAAAGGATAATTGATTGCTTGGCACATGCTTAACAGTTTAATTCCACTTATGCGATCTTGCGTAGACATTTGATAAGATGATTGGAAGAGATCTTAGCTAAGGAAGAGGTATGTCCAAATCTGCAATGCCATAAGCTAAGACTTGAATCTTTGGCCATAAAACTTGAAAGCTTGTAGAGACCTTTTTCTTCAAAGCCTTGAGCTATCACTTCATTGGATTCACAAACGATGACTTGAACTTTGTTGTGATCAAACTACATCATCATGTTGCACTTTGTAATGGCTTTTACTGAGAGAAGATTCTTACAAAGGCTTGGTACATAAAGAACATCTTTGAGTGACTTGGTCTCACCTTCAAAGTTTGTGACTTGAACTTTTCTTCCTCCTTGGATTTCAATGCACTTGTTATCTCCAAGATACACTTGACCTTTAGCACCACTATCAAAAATCTATTCTTTCTTAGGAGTGGATGCTACAAGTGCTTTGTGTTCAGTTGTGAGAAAGACATCTTCACTTGTGCAAAGAGAGTGATGTTCGGTCTTTGAAGTAGACTTAGACTTATCCTTATTCTTCTTCTTGAAGCACTATTTTTCGATGTGGCTAGGCTTTCCACAAAAATTTCAAGTGAACTTCTTCTTGCATTTGTCCTGCGATTCTTGATCTCCTTTTTGTCCTTTATTCTTGTGTTTATTCAGAGGGTGAGGAAACTCCCTACAGAAAGACTCACACACAGAGCTTTTGAGGCATCTATACAGATATCAGAGTTGGGATATGAGAGAGCTTGGTACACTCAGGTTAGAGCGTGGTTTGATAGTCCTCCCTTAGCTCAAACATCGAGAGGGGTGACTCTTCAGTAGGCTCAAACCTCTCGAGCTAGGAGACGACGCCGTGCTATAGGATATCGGGCCCTGAGACTTCACAAACACTAGATTGCAGACATCTAGGCTCGTGACCATCGCGCCATGGAGGAGAGACGATCCTAGATGATGGCGGATCCTGTTGTAGCCATTAGGGTGGCCTTGACTCCACCTCCACCCATATACCACATCTTACACCCGCCCACTAGTACAGATGGAGCTAATTAGTTGTTCAGATGCATTATCATGCATTATCATGCTTGTACTACGCTTTTGCATATAGGCTATAGATATAGCACTCCATTCACCATCCCCCCCCCCCCACTTTCATGGGTATCTCTACATGCATACTACAGAGATCTATATCAGCCTTGCCAGCTTTTTTTCAGCACTTTTATCTTTTCCGATTGACAGAAGATACACCCATGTACATTGATTTGTCTCATAGGCCGAGTTCGGCCTCCTAATAGACGTAAAAACACTTTATTTCTTTCTTTCTTTCCTTCTCTCTCTCTCTCTCTCTCTCTCTCTCTCTCTCTCTCTCTCTCTCTCTCTCTCTCTCTCTCTCTCTCTCTCTCTCTCTCTCTCTCTCTCTCTCTCTCTCTCCCCCTCTCTCTCCCTCTCTCTCTCTCTCCCTCCGAATAGCAAAAAATTCTCTCACTAATTATCTCGTTCGCTTGTCCTCTATCTCTGACAGAGAAAGCATGTCTGAGCTTTGGCTTATGTGAGCTATTGAATTCGTGAGTTCAGTTGTAGACGGAGATCCTGTTCTCTCTTTTCTCTCTGATAGAGATAATGGCATCTCTATTGTGGAGCCTTCAGAGAGTCACAAGAAGACCATATATCAGAGAAAATAGGAGGAGATGTGAGGTTGCTTGCGACACTTGCAAAGACCTTTCTTTGATTCTATCTCTGTTGGGGGCACAGTAGAGATTGGTGACACGACGCCAACACTTAGAGTGTCTTGCAGATGCTACCAAATAGGGTCAACTTCTTGCATGCCTCAATCTGCACATACGCCTCCCCTCTATTGCATTCATTGTACAATTACAAGCATGTAAATGTGGAGAGAGGCATAGAGGTTCACATCATCGGCGTTCAATGTAGCTATGGACTAGATGTGTAGATCACAAAAGATGCTTCAGATGGATGTTAAGCAATCAACCGTGATGAATTATGAATTAAGAGATGTCACAAGGAAGGAGATAAGGAAGAGAGCTCACACACACACACACACTCACTCTCAAGGAGAAGCACACACACAGATTGAGGCAAGGAAGAATGATCTTCTTCTTCTTCTTCTATTACATAAAAAGGAATGTACAAGAATGACCTAAAAACAAGAATACAACAAGTGCAATGTATAAAGATCACTACATAAGGAAAAACCTAATGTCCGCAAATGAGTGAGCTGGCAAGTAACAAATGTACCATCACTCTCAGTAGATAAATCTAATAAAGCTCAATGAAGTATCCCTGACATATACCAGCATGACCACTATACATGTCAGAGAAACGAAAAACTAGTATGTGTCATCCTGGATTATCACATGTTGAGCTTGATATCTCAACACTTCCCCTCTAGCACAACGCCATATCCTATAATCCAAGCATCTCCCGAAACTTCTTCAACTTCTCAGCTCCAAGTGCTTTGGTGAAAATATCAGCAACCTACTCATCTCTTCTCACATAAACAAGATCAATATCACATGCTAATACCTTCTCTCTGATGAAGTGATAATGTACCTCGATATGCTTTGTTCTAGCATGGAAAACAGGGTTTCATGCTAACTGTATGCTGCTAAGATTATCACAATAAATGGTGATAGGCTTTTGCACCCACACCTAAATCCGCAAGTAGCATCTCCAGCCATGATGCCTCACATGCTGCCATTGCAGCACCTCTATACTCAGCCTCTGTACTCGACAAAGCAACAGTGGGTTGCTTCCTGCTGCTCCATGTAACAACTGCACTCCCAAGTGAGAATAGAAAACTAGTAGATCTTCTATCTGGAATGCTACCAGCCCGATTGGCCATAAACCTGCAAATCTACACCAGTCTCATAAAACAATGCTCCAAAGTAGCACTCACATAATGTAGAGTGTGCCTCAGAGCATCCAAATGTGGCTTCCTAGGAACTTGCATAAATTGACTTTAAAGTCCAACAGTATAACTTGGATCAGGCTTTGTAATTCTGAGATATATAAGACTTCCCACAATTTTCTTGTACATAGTAGCATTTTCCAATGCTTCACCTGATGTAGTGTCCAACTTCAAATTCTGATCTAATGGCATAGAAATTGGCTTACAATCAGCCATACCATACTTTTGCAGCATATCCAAGGCATATTGTATTTGCGACATCCATATACCTGTTTCTGTATGTATAAACTTGATGCCCAAGAAATAGCACAGCATACCAAGATTTTTCATGTCAAATTCCTACATAAGAAGTTTCTCTACTTTGATGCTTCCTTCATTAGCTGTAGAGAGCTCGTGGAGAAGGCAATGGTGAAGAGTACGCGTGGAGAAAATGCGATTCACAAACGACCTCTATTTGCTACGAAAATCAGTGTGAAGGTAGAAGACCTCAAAATATTTTCGAGAGTTATCCCTTTAGGCTCACTTGTTTTTGTCAGATCGAAGTTTCGGAGCCATCTCGACCTCCGTTTCGAGCCTACAAGGTGGGGCCCACAGAAAAACCAGGTCAGTTTTAGAAACTATAACTTGCGTCATGTTTACAACACTCATATATTCTAGATCTAGAATTTCACGCGATTCCGTGTACTGTTGATACACGAAAACTGTGTTTTTCTGAGATCAAACTGTCACGTCATAGTGCGACAGTGTTCAAGCAAAAGTGCTACTTGTAGCGGTTTGCAGTGTTGTGTATTGCTGCAAAAATGGAAAATGCAGATGGAATGAGTCAGCTTATAAGCGATAAGCTAGACAAGAACAACTTCCATGCTTGGAGATTCAGAATGATGAATTTCCTGATGGGAAAAGGCTACTGGAAGTACATCGAAGGAGAGAACGAAAATGCTCCACAGTTACCAGAGAGGAATCAGACTACAGAACAGATAATAACATATGAGGAATGGAATCAAGGAGCACGAAAGGTAATGTATTGGCTATCTATAAGCATACAGGATAGCATGATTTGGCATATACAGGATGCCAAGACTCCGAAGCTTTTTGCTAGTAGTAAAACATGTGCAGGTTTTGAAGACGTTGATGGAGATTCAAGCGGTTCAGAAAAGAGTCTTGATGAGGAACTTGGATTGCCCTCTGTGAAGACTCCAGCAGTAAGAAGGGCACATGCAGATGATACAAGCAGAAGTGACCTAGGACCAAGAAGATATGGGAGGATGCAGAATTCAGTACAACGATTGACATATGACAGTTATATGGCTCGTCATTGTGCCTACATGACAAAGGTAATACAAGATGCTGAACCTTCTCGCTTTGAAAACGCAATTGGAATTGCAGATTGGGAAAAAGCTATGGATGAGGAGATGGCTGCACTTTATGGAAATGATACATGGAAAGATTGGTAGCTAAAGGATATGCACATACATATGGCATTGGTTATGAGAAAACATTCAGCCCTGTAGCTAAAATGTCTATTGTCAGAACACTTGTTGCATTAACTACAGCAAAAGGATGGACTTTGCATCAGATGGATGTGAAGAATGCTTTCCTACATGGTGAGTTACAAGAAGAAGTATATATGGACCAGCCATAAGGATATGAAGATTCAAAGCATCCAGAATATGTTTGCAGGTTGCAAAAGGCTTTGTATGGGTTGAAGCAAGCCCCTCGTGCATGGCATGCAAGGATTACTCATTACTTAACCAGCATTGGGTTTTCTATGTGTGATGCGGATCACTCACTATATTCAAGGAAGGCTAATGATGCCATCACTATTGTGGCTATTTATGTTGATGACTTGATTGTAGGTGGTGGCTGGCTCTGATACCATGTCACGAGGAAGGAGATAAGGAAGAGAGCTCACACACACACTCTCACTCTCAAGGAGAAGCACACACACAGATTGAGGCAAGGAAGAATGATCTTCTTCTTCTTCTATCACATAAAAAGGAATGTACAAGAATGACCTAAAAACAAGAATACAACAAGTGCAATATATAAAGATCAGTACATAAGGAAAAACCTAATGTCTGCGAATGCGTGAGCTGGCAAGGAACAAATGTGACATCACTCTCGGTAGATAAATCTAATAAAACTCAATGAAGTATCCCTGACATATACCGATGTGACCACTATACATGTCAAAGAAACAAAAAACTGGTACGTGTCATCCTGGATCATTACATGTTGAGCTTGATATCTCAACAAGAGAGTGGCTGCATAGAATATCAAAAATGAGTTTCGAAAAAAACTTCAATATTGGATGCCTCAATAACTCTTTGAAAAGTTCATTCACGAAGGTTGAGATGATTAATCTCTGGAAAGGAAAAATCAGTAAGCATCCAACCGTCCTCCTAAGCAATGGATTAATATCAGATGAGCATGAGGCATCAATATGATATATGATTTGAACGAAAGTGATACAAATACAACAATGTTGTCAACTTTGATCATAGTAGAAACATTGATGATTGCACAGAGGGTATCTAGATGCCACACACGAGTGGGCTGACACATGCACTTCTATGAGAGCATCTATGCGTGCTCATCCTCCCCTCCATAATGAGGACTTGCAAAGGTCTTACAAATGATAAAATGCAAATAGAGTGTTTATGAACACTTTTAATTGCTTGAGATTAGCAACTTGACTGAAAAGTTTTTATAAACACTATCAACAAAGAGAACCACTATGAATGGTGCATAAATGAGTTTCACAATGATAAACAATATCACACTCAATCCACAAAGAGGGTGGGAGGGAGTGAAAATGGGGTAAAAGTGTACAAAATGATGAAGGATAAGGATGGGAGGGTGGGCAAATGGGTGAAATGAAACCCCAAAGAGTAAAACGATAGCAAAATGATTCTCCAAATGCATGGAGTGCAACACCACCAAACTCAAGCACCACCATCACCAAGACGACCACCAAATGCACCACCAAGACTTCCACCTAGCGCTCTCATACCATGTAGAGAGTACACGTGCGGAAGTGAAATGAAAAGAAAAGTGTACTCACAAAAGAAAGAGTGTGAGAGACTCAAAGTGAGTAGACCAAGAAATGGGTAAACTCAAATGGATTAGAAATGAGCTTGCCAAGAGCATGGAGTAGGGTCATCAAGCTTCTAACCAAGTGCAAATGGGGGGAGAGGCCCTCCTTATATAGATTTGGGAGGGGCTCTCCAAAGTACATCTCATGTGGGATAATTCCCCTCAGAATGAATACAATGGTGGAAGCAAATGGCAAGGTACCCAAATACAAAGGATATAATATAATATGGAAATGTAATGGAAATGGAATGGAAATAGAGTGACTCCAAGATACAAAAGGGAGATGCACTCTCATATTCTCAACGCATGTTTCAATTGGTCAAACAACAAGCTTAGCATGTTGACTAGCTACATTGGTCCTTTAATTATAGCACTTTAATTATAATTTTATATGTCATTTAAGATCATTCCATATGAGCATAAGTTTTCTTTCTAAATTAGACAATGGTGAGAAACCATTGGCATTCATGTGGAATAAGTAGATTTACTACAACATGGAAATTGAAGATGAAGTAGACCTACTCAACTTATGGATATAGTAAGGAAAATGTATGATGTTTTTTTTCCTTAAACATATTCCCAATCATCTATCCATTATTTAATAGTAGTGTTTAGTTTTAAGAGTATAAATTCTTCTCATACAAGGACAATTATCTTTCAAAGTGCTATAAGAGTCTATCTACTATGTGTCTCCCAGAGCAATAAGGAGTTCCAAAGGAAGCCCATGTGCAGCTACCAGGTCGCCATTTATCATCTTAAAACACCTATTTCAAATTGTATAGTCTAATTTATTGTGTCCACCATTACATGTGAATGTCAAGGACTTCATTCAAGTGAATGTGATCCTTATAAAATCGAATCCAATCATTGTAGCAAGTTTTTCAACCCTTATGTCTAATACTACCTTTAGAATCCTTCTAGAAATGGGGCTTGGACTTCTTCTTGCTACTCCTATATACTTGGTTGCATTAATTATGTGACAAAATATGTAGACGCGTGATTGAATTAAGACTATATCTACGAAATCAATAGACTTATTCCTAGTCAATAGAGTTTAGCATAATCAAAGAATTGATTCTTTGCTTTGAGTTATCAATAAGAATTGTTAAAATCATGGTAAAATTCTTTTGAATCATTTGATAGAATCCATCATAGTGCACTTCTATATCAAATACTTGAAAAGATCATAACACTACCCTAGAGCTAATTAATTAAAATAAAGCATAACAAGGTAATCCAAAATATGCTAAGAAAGTAATATTACTCTATTCACCTAAGTGGGATCAATATAATATTCCAATGATATTATTGGCCTATCATATCTTATCCATAGCAATTGGGTACAAACCTCTCCGATTACTATTAGTCTAGAAGCACTACCACCAATTAACCTAACAAAAAAATCACTATTGAAAGATGGTCTAGACGATATGCTAGGAGCACATGCAACAAAAGCAAGGAGGAGGTAGAGCGAGATAGACATGAAAGAGATAGACAAAGAATGTATGATGGGGAGCCTCAAACCCCTCAATCGATAATGAGACAATGATATATATATATATATGTGTGTGTGTGTGTGTGTGTGTGTGTGTGTGTGTGTGTGTGCAGGTGTGTGTATGTAAACACACACACACACATGTGTGTGTGAATAGGGAGAGGATCACATGGATCTCCAACAATCTCCCACATACAATATGAGCATAAGTAGAAACACATATAAAGAATGATGTAGGACTACATACTAATGTACAAGATAACAAGACCCAAGCTCCCATGTGATTGATGAAGAGATCTCAAATCTCTTTCAAGGCTACACTTGCTCTATTCCCCTTTCAAACATCAAATGATTGATAACTAATAGTGCAAATGGTACAATAGCAATTGCAATATCTGGCCTCAATCATAACAACTCGTACATAAAACTCTCAAATATTGGCAAAATGTGTGCTATCTTGGCTAATCTAAACATGCCTATATCCAAAGCATCCAAATCCCTATATGACCACAAGCTCTAAATCCAATAGATCTCATAATTCTCTTCCCAAAAATCCACACACTTCTAGGTTTCTTTGCACGCAAAAGTATTTATCTATATTTTGTGATTTCGACACTTTTCAACTCATAATCTCCACTTAATGTTTTCAAAAGGTTGTTGATATCTTTCTTGTTACAAGCTTCATTTTGAACATTTGTAACCCAAGAAGTTTAGATCAAGTTATAGGTGAAATATTGACCTGGTGTAAAGAAGATTGATGTTCTACGACTAAGATCCTGGCAATTTAGAACTTGAAATCTAGGTCTACACATTCTGCAAACTTATAGATTTTTTTTGCTACTCAAAAACACCTTGGAAACCCTTAGTATGAGCTCCCTAGCTCTAATTATGAGTATAAGAATCAATTAGTGCCAAAATTATTATAGACCTAACTTGTAGATCACCCTATGTTTTTTTAATTGTTGCCAAAATGAAACTCAGATTCAGCTTCTATGCCCTTCTACAAAGTTGTAGCTCTTTTCATAAGCTATATATATGACGTTAGAAATACCCCAATTTGATCTTCTTACCTCAATTTATGGGAAAATTATTGACCTAATCACTTGCAAAGATGGTTTTCAACTTGCACACTTCTTCTCCGTTTTGAACTTTTCAACCTATTGCTCCCATATTAATTATAGGAGCACATGTAGGTGAAGTAAGAAGGGAGTGACATTGTCTACATATATATAAACATGACCAGGGAGAGAATCAAATGGGCCTTGCAATCCCCAACACGATACAATTATTGCACTAGGAAGCAAACTGTCAATGTTTCTCCAATCAATTTAGGATAAAAAATGGAAGTTTATGATCATTGCATGAAGATCAAATTATTCAAGCCTATAGATATCGCCCTATACTTTAGCACACAGATGCAACAAGGTATAAAAAAGCTCAAAATGAAATGGTCCAACTTCTCTATAACCAATACAATTAACAAAAATGCTTTGTTTATTTTGTAGAATCTCGATAGAACAAAATTGGCCCATATGATAAATGGCATCAAGCTCTAGAACTATAAGTGAAAGAATCTTTAAGCCTTTAAGTTTTGCAAAAAAAAGACTAGTCTTTTTATAGTACTATAGATATAAAGCCAAGGGGGTGATCAATACAGATATAAATTCTAAAACAGTATAGGCATATGGAAATATCTTCACCATGAACATGATGCAATTATGAAGGCATCCGATATCCAACGCCCACCTTATATGAACTCAAAATAACAATATTTGTTTTCAAATTATTATCAATTCAAATGTTTGACAACCCAAGCCTATTTTAGGCTAGAGTTTACCATTTTGGGATTTTACTATTTAACAAGACTGATAGCAATAGTAATTTGTAGTTTTCCATTGCATAGTTTCAAGTATATCAATGCAAAATTTATGCTTCCTTGCAATCAAGAGCATAATCTCAAAGGAGATGTCATTTTCTCTAGTAAAGTGTCTAGTAGCTTGGTGTCCCTTACCATTATCCATGTTCTATTGGTGTTCATCATAGACCTGTAATCCTATAAAGAGTTTCCTATTAGCTGACAAGCACCAAATCATCAACTATCGGGTCCATGGCATGCAAACCTACAAGAAAATCCTTGGCAAGAGGAGGAATGGGAAAGAGAAATAGTGAATTTTAAAATCAACAATCTATAGAACTTCTCATAGAGATATCTCAAAATGCCTCATAGATTAACCCCTCTTTTTTCATATTAAAACGTCCAAAACAAAATGTTCTACAGATTTGAATGTTTAGGTCTACAAAAGAAATATGTGTAGTGAGAACAAAGGCTCTAAGTATCAATTGAGAAATTTATTATCTCATTGTGAAGCTCCTTAGTGTGTACAAAGCCTTCAGTACATAGGAAAGAGAACTCTAAACATGTATACCCCTTGCAACACTCTTCTCTCCCCATAAACACTTCATATGATTAAGAATGAAGAAGAAAACTGAAGAAGAAATGCAAGTTACGAGATTTCTCAAGAGCTCTTCTTCACAAAAGTCTACAAAATTGAGCCCTTACTGAGATTTATACCAAAATGGGCAGCCTTGTTCATACAAAAATTTTCATCGTAGTTAAAAATAGTCGTTATCTACTTGCAAGGTTATTCAAAATATCCTAGCAATTTGGTACTAGAAGCTAAGTGTATGCATCTCAAAAAATTTCCATGCTCTTTGGAATCACAAAGATAAATAAATTTGTAAGAATTGGGCTCTAACCTACAAAGATTAATTACAAAAATGGTGGTTTCTATTCAAAACAATTTTCATTATTCCTCCTCTTTGATCTTCAATCTTCCTCTTCATCCCGTTCTTTTTCAACATTCAACAATTCATTCACAACAGTTTTTGCCCTCCTACATGTCATCCATGACAACACATCTAGGGGTGTTGTGTATCATAAGCTTTCCTTAGTGTGTTGTACCTGTCTTGCAACCCTAGGGGTTGATTTTGAAATCATTGATAGTGGCATCCTTCATAGTGTTCTCCTCTTGTAGTCATTTGTTCTCTTATGCCACTCATAAGGGGTTGTCCAGGTGGTTGAAGTTTTCTTGGCAAGTGCATTAGTGGTCAGACATATTGACATGTTGTTTTCTTCTCTAAGCTTACCATTCTCTTGCATGAGATTTTGGACTGTTTTCTTGAGTTGCTCAATTCAAAAATATACGATCAAATGTTGGATCCTGAATTGTTGAAGCTCCTGTTGTATTTTTTGTATGGTCTCATTCCTTCTTGCATCCATTAAACTTATTATCTCCTATTGGAGTCCTTCCATTCACCTTTGATTTTCTACTGTGCTTGTCATGATGCTCAACAAATGTGGGCCAAGATATATGCACTTTCACATATTTCATGATCAAAATCAAGAATAAATTTAAGTTAAGAAAGTTGGCATAATGCTTCTCTCTCCACCTTTGATGTTCTAGCTTGTGGCTTGGTAATAACTTGTGTTTGAATAGTAGCTGAACTTAAAATGGGATACATAATCAGAAACATAGTTATTTGAGTAGTGGCAGTGGTTACAAATGTGGGCAAGATCTCCATCCCAAAAAGTCAATTTCTTTGAGTTTCCTCTCCCATAGTAGCCTCTTGTGCTTGGAATACTATAGAATGTGTGAAGCTAATCAAATACAATTCTATCAGTTGAGGTATAGGTCTTGTGTATGCATCAAAATCCATGACATCCACAAATTGAGCTGTTGGGATCATTATTGGTATTTGTAATTGTGAATGACTTCTTAAGTTTTCTTCAATAGTGATGAATTGTGTTGCTACATGCCCTTTGCTTCAAGGAGATTGTCTTGTTGACTCATAGATTTCTTCTTCTTCTATGATTTGAGTGGTGCTAGGCTCTACAAGTGCTAGTTGACTTGTGGGTTGCTTTTCTAGTGATGTAACATGAGGAGTGCCCTTATCAAAAACTTATGATTTTGGGTTGAAAAGCTACCTTACTAAAACTCAGATTGTGCTCTTCTTATCAGTTCTAGTGATGTAACATGAGGAGTGCCCTTATCAGACACTTAGGATTTTGGATTGAAAAGCGACCTTACTAAAACTCAAACAATGCTCTTCTTATCAATTCTACATCATTTTCTTTGTGTAACCAGTTATGTAAAAGTTGCAAAAATTATTGCATCAGATTTTGATGCCTTTTGTGCCTACGTGTGTTGCATTGCTACATCTTGGACATGGTTAATGCTAGCCATTTACTCCTTGATGCTCAATATTGGTATTTTTCTGCATGCTTGCATTGATGCGATTATAATTTCTTGTCTTATAAGAGCTTGATGACTTGTAGTTTGCATCATTCCTTCTTGTTGAGCATGTATTATGTCTTATCTTGAACTTATTGAGGTTGTTCTTTGCGTGTTAAAAGGGGTTTTTTCTAAAGTGGAGGTCCTAAAATGCAACCCATAGTCTACCTTTTCTATGGATTTTTATGAAGCTTGCATGTGTGTTAATTCAACTTGTTCCTCTTCTAGAGATGCTTCTTGCTCCTTACCATCCGATCATGTTAATTCCCCTAGGTTTCGAGACCTAAAGAGTCTTTTTCATCTTGCAACTCCAATGAATTTGCATTCCATTTTCTTTTTTTTGCTCTTGTTCAAATGGTGTGGTTGCATAGTTGTGTCTACCACTATGCACCACAACTTCCTATAGAATTATTCATAATTGTTGTTGTGTATATCAAAGATTGCAACATGAGGGTGATGGAACATACTCAACTATATAACTAGAGGCAATTTAAGAGTGCAACAATTACTTATTGGGTGTGTGAAGAAGTGCAAGAGACACACAAGAAGCAAAAGAGCCACTAAAGGAACACATAAGTGTAACAAACCCCTTTGGAGCGAATGATGTGAACACATACAGGGGGTAACGGATCAACCCCCACTAGGCAATAAGCCTAAAGATTTGAGAAACGCTTCAAACTTTTTTTGTGGAAGAGCATTGGTAAATATGTCTACCACATTATCTTGTGTACACACATATATCAAGATATGAGGAGTTTTTTGCACATGTGATAGTATTCCCATTGGGAGCAGGCTCAAGCGAGGTGAAAAAATTATGTGAAAGCGGTGATATGTCTGGTCATATCATTATCAAACTACCAAACCTCTAAGTTCACAACCGACATACAATGATCATGTGTTGATGGGTCTTAACTCCATTATGTAGTAAATGCCCATTCCTCATTTTGTGCAAACTCAACCTTGGAAAAAAAGTGTTTGCGATAGCCATGCCTTTTTATTTGCCTCTTTAGTAGCAAGCTTACCATGGTTTTTTATGATATGATCATTTGCCTTACTATATTTTCTTATCTATTTTCTTCTTATCTTTGTCTTCCTTCTTTAACTGTGCAGCACTGCTTACTAGAAGAAGAATTTCCATTATCCTTACCCTTCTCACGAGCAATAAAGCTTGATCTACAACATGCATAATAGATAAGATCTACCTAGGTTAGTCTCCTTGCAGCAAAACAAATACTAACTCTTCAAAATTCACAGCATTTTGCTTTCCTTTCATCATCAATCAAGAATTTCCATTATCCTTACCCTTCTCACGAGCAATAAAGCTTGATCTACAACACGCATAATAGATAAGATCTAACTAGGTTAGTCTCCTTGCAGCAAAACAGATACTAACTCTTCAAAATTCACAGCATTTTGCTTTCCTTTCATCATCAATCAAAGAGTAGAAACAAAAATCTAATAAGAATCAAGTAAACCAGAATAATCTATACAACTAGGTTATCTAGCAAAATTTCATCTACAGTAATCAACTCTCCTTCGGACATTTTATCTTTTTGAGGAGATTGTCCATAGAATCACCATCCTTCATATGCTTACTCTCCAATTGCTTTCAAAGATAGGCAACACGAATCTCATTTCCTGCTTAATATAGCGGGAGACAAAATTCACCCAAGCACCCTTCGTTGTTTCGCATAAGTGAATGTGTGGGATAATGGCATGCTTGACATCTCTCTCTCTCTCTCTCTCTCTCTCTCTCTCTCTCTCTCTCTCTCTCTCTCTCTCTCTCTCTCTCTCTCTCTCTCTCTCTCTCTCTCTCTCTCTCTCTCTCTCTCTCTCTCTCTCTCTCTCTCTCTCTCTCTCTCTCTCTCTCTCTCTCTCTCTCTCTCTCTCTCTCTCTCTCTCTCTCTCTCTCTCTCTCTCTCTCTCTCTCTCTCTCTCCCCCCCCCCCCTCCCCCCCTCTCCCCCCTCCCCCAGGTATGTATCCAGGTACAATAGTTTTTGTCAATTCACGAGGATAATGTCAACATTTAAAATCCCTTCTAACAAGAGGGCGGGGAGGGAAATCCTTTGGGTAATAATAGTTTTCTAATATATTTTATGCGATTTGCCATTTGGAAAACAAAAGCATGCCCTCAGGTAAGCGGATCTGTAGAGTTTAGCACAAATACTACCCTTATTTTCCAGGAATCCCATTGAAATGAATCACCAACCAGGCAAATATACTTTTGAACACATGAAAAACAATTGTTGAACCATTAATGGAAATCATAATTCTTGTGGATCTCGCTAACATCATGCCACTCTTGAGCTGGCCAAAACAATCTGTGCTGGAATAAGCAAACCATGAAGATTCACTTACCACCAGTTGAACTACTATCCAGAGTGAGAAAAACTGAAATAAACAGAGAGAGAGAGGGATATTATTTGTCCAATGGACATGAAGCATTACAGCATGATCTGGGTGCTGAAAATAAACTAAATCAGATCTTCCATTGCTGCAAATGTATAGGAAATTTGTGCAATCTCCTCATTTGCACCAGGAATATTTGATATTTTTAATCTGCAAAAACAAGTTCACAACATGATGAATCCGAATCTGTACTCACCTACACTACCACCATCCACTCTATTTAAGCTACAAAAGCACCTACCAAGTACAACCTCTGGATCTCTTCCATGGAGAAGGGCATACACATCATGGATTTTTGCTCCATTATGTACCTGTTCATTACAAAGAGAATTTTATTTCTTTTTAGAACAGCATAAGCCGAAGTTCTGTTTAAATAACATAGCCTCTAGTCTGCAAATTTTTGTCACTAGAATTTGCAGATAAACAGCTGCGAAATCCTGTG
>CM035416.1:70812684-70862684 GCA_020310875.1 Ceratopteris richardii
TGCATGCATTTGCTATTATATGCTACAAAAGTAGAAACATCATTTTTTTCTTGAAATCTAAATAAAAATGGAACTCCCTTACTTGATAATACCTTATCTATTATTTTTGAAGAAGGCTCGTTGGTCCATGCACATGGAGCTTCTTCATGAACTCTTTCATGGTACTCACTAACATAGTACATGTGCTCCTCAAGCATCCAACCCTTTGCCATGGATCCTTCTAGTTTCGCTCTTTGCCACACATGACCTTTTAATATTCCAATAAATCGCTCGACCCGAAACATCCATCAAGCGTTGACAACACCTGCAATCTGTATTTCATCTACAAGATGGACTAATAAATGAACTTGAATATCAAAAAATGAAGTAGGAAGCTCTTTCTCCATCAAACATAGTAGCTCTTTGCATTCCCGTTTCTTTTGTGGGATCAAGTTTTTGTCAATCTCTTTTGATGTAATCCACCTATAAACATCATAAAAAAAATATAAAGAAATTAATTCAAAAATAAAAGATATCAAATATTCATATATATTAAATATAAAAGTATCATAATTACCTTATAAGCAATCCAAGACGATAGATCACATCTCGTTCTCCTTTCATTGTACATCCATCAATAACCAAAGGTAAAATGTGTTTCAAAAAGTTATGCCAATCATGGGTCTTTAACCCAGATAAGCTCTTATCATCCATAGTAAACATGTTCTCGAAAGATGCTCCATATCCTGTAGGAGTCTGAATCAATTGAATTCTATTGTTGATATTCTATATCTCTTTTGTCGTAAGTACCTAAGGAGCAGGTGCATAAGTCGTTTCCTGTCGATGTCTATCAAAATCTAGCCATAACTTTGGTTTTGAGTTTTGGTCCTTCAAATCATTCCTTGATGCTACGGTGTCTTTTAATCCAAGAAGATGCTCCCATAATGAATAACCAATATTCTTGAATATATGCATAGAATCAAGAAGATGACATACTTCTAACTCTTTCCAATACTCCAAAGAATACCATATTGATATATTCTTTGCAAGTGCCAATTTTCCTTTACCTCTCTTCACATTCTCTTTATCTTCATCATCACTGAAGATTTTTGAATCTGGATCTATCAGAGATCCATCTGTCCATTTTCAATACCAATCCATAGGCATCATCGGTTTTGGACACTGACTTGTTTCAAGCTTTCCATTAAAATGTATCGCTTCTCTTTTACATCTGAATGGATGATCATCAGGCAAGAATCGTCGATGTCGAAGATAAATATTTTTGTTGAGATTCTAAATATAGATTGATCTCGACCAATCACCACAATATGGACAAGCTTTATAACCCTTAGTAGATATTTCTGCATCATGAAAATGATAAAAAATATAATTAGATTAGCTCACATTTATTTGTTGCATATTGAATAAAAAAAATTACATCAATACATGAACAAACACCATACCTTGGAAAATTGTGAATAGTCCAAGCCACAATACCACGAACCGTAATACATCTTTCATTGATGCTTTTTGATACATCAATGACGGTAATACCTCTCCATAACTCTTGGAGATCATCAATGAGAGGAGCAAGATATATATTCATATCTTTAACTTGTCTTTTTCTTGGGATTAAAAGTGAAAGCATTTAATGTTCCTTTTAAATGCTAAGATATGGCGTAATGCTAAGATATGGCTTAAGATTGTAGTTTATGACTACCACTGACCATGTTGATCATTTACTAGATTTCATGGAGAATGGATTAACCCCAGTTAATGCAACTCCCAACTTTAGATTTTGTGAATTTTGTGCAAAATCAGGCCACGTAGAATCAATATGCTGAAAAGCAACACTACCTATTGGAATTCTGATTATTTCATTAGTACTTTTATGGTCATGTCCCCATGTCAAAAGCGTTGATAATTCGGGGCTTTGAAACATATGTCTAATTTGTGGTGCCAATGGAAAATATCTCAATACCTTTTTCGGTATTTTTACCTTCTTTGTCCTTATATCGAGGAGATTGACATTTTGGACATGTTAAAGAGTATCCATATTCACCTCTATATAAAATACAATTGTTAGAACATGCATGTATACATTGATAATCTATACCAAGATTGTTGATTATCTTCTTCATTTCATCATGAGAGGTAGGAAGAATATTTCGACTTGGTAAAAACTTTTAAGATAATAACCTGTAAGTTCATGAAAAAAAGACTTATTAATAATATATATATATATATATATATATATATATATATATATATATATATATATATATATATATATATATATATATATATATATATATATATATATATATGCATATGTGTATGTATATGTGTATGCTTATGTGTATGTGTATGTGGATGTGTATATGCATGTGCATGTGCATACATATGCATATGTGTATATGTATGTATGTGTGTATATGTGTTTGATATGTGTATATGTGTTTGATATGTGTATATGTATGTATGTATACGTATGTGTATGTGTATGCATATATGTATGTATGTGGATATATGTATATATGTGTATGTATGTATGTGTATGTATGTATGAATGTGTATGTATGTATGTTTGTATATGTATGCATGTGTAGCTATGTATATTTGATTTCATTTTTAATTTTCTTTTTGTTTATTGTGGTTTGCAGACTTTCATATAGATATCTAGACAACTGAATCGTTTGGTTGTCTCCCATTTTATAATCAATCAATTGCCTGCCTTGCTAACTAAGACTTACATATTTGTTTACAAGTATAAAGTATCAGTTAGCTATGGAGGTATTAGGTAGTTTGGAAAATAGGAGAATCAAATCTATCTTAAAGATTTTGAAAGATGGATGAATAGTTTTAAAGGATGGGCAGACAAAAAGCCTCCATTCAATGCAAGTTCCTGTTTTTACCTTAGCTAAGGTAAAAACATGTATATATATGTGTGTATGCATTCATATATATATATATATATATATATATATATATATATATATATATATATATATATATATATATATATATATATATATATATATATATATATATATATATATATATATATATATATATATATATATGTGTGTGTGTGTGTGTGTGTGTGTATGTCTATGTATGTTTGTATGCATGTATATATATAAATAGATAGAAAATTAAAAATTATACCTTAATAGTGCCAAAATAGATACATTACTCCATCCAAAACGATTTTAAAGATTGCGAATAAGTAAGCTTGCACTTAATCCTGTCAAACGACTTCCTTCATATACATGCTTTAGACATTCCTCTCGAAGATATTTCTCATTTTTAGAAATATGGATGCTCACTGTCATTTTGATACCAATCCTCAATAAAATCGTCCATGCCATCATCTTCATCATTGTCACACAAATCTTGTACTTTATCTTCTTTTGAATATAGGTCTTTCAACTTTGCATATTCCACATGATCAGTTTTGTGTAGCTTCCTCATAGAAGCTTTTGATAAATGAGGTCTTACTAGCAATTGTGAATGGTGTGGTGGAATATAATCAATATCATATGTTGGAAAATCTACACACATGAATAATAATCATTAGTATTCCATAAATGAATGAAAATTAAACTTTAAACATAAAATTAAATATGTAAGTTATTAAACATGGATAGAAAGTTTTCATTCTCTCTCTAGCTAAAAGGTGCTCGTGGAGGTCTACACCATCCATAATTCACTAATAATTCATCACCATCATGTGATGAAGTAATAGCATTGACAACTATGTATCTTGCTACATCTCTACTCATGTATGGTGATTCATGACTATTTTCACACTCCTCAAATATGAAATTAGTCCTTGAACTATTATGGAACCCTCGACTACTATTTATTGAACCTGCTATACTTCCATGCATGTAAGGTCTTCCATCAATATATAATCTTTCATTTTTTGCATGTGAAATCCCTCTACTAGTAAGGGACATTGCATTCAAGCATATTCCATAAGTACTCATGCTTGAACATAACATGCAAGTCAATGCCAATCTCCCCATCCATATATGGGACCACAAAATGACATAACAGTGACTTTAGAGTCCGGAGGCACATACAAATCCTCTACAATAAAGAGACCACAACAAGCACTAGTAATAGTGGATGGAGCAATCATATAGCGATTACCCCAAAAGTAAAAAACTTATCCATCTAAAGGAAGTGGTCCTCTATTCCATCCTCCATATCTTCTTCTCTCATATGTTTGTACTAGAGAATGATCACGAGATGACAATGGATAATGTCTAGCTGTTTTAGTCTCTAAACAAGGAGGTAGAGGATTTCTAGAAACCTCTGCTTGTAATTGATGAACAGCAAGTCCATGACGTGTACGAGGTATATTAGCATAATGAGTATGAGAATTATCATCATCATTATCATCATCATCGAGCAAGTATTCCTATATATCAACAATAATTTGATTTTGTATATCGTTTAAAATAAAATAATGACATTAATTTACAGAAAAAATACATACCCAAACATTATCACATTGAATAGGTGATGGTGCATGCTCAAAAGTACCATACTCTCCCTCATGTTCAATACATTCCAATCATGGTCTTCGATATGTGCCATAGCAAGACTTACACCAACATATAATATGCTCTTGATAGTAAAATTCATCATAATTCCTATCGAAGGACACATGTGAAGTGGTTGCATGGGAAGGAGGTGGTGGAGTGCTCTGTAATTGATCACAATCTGATTATAACATGAAAAAAACATATATCAATTATGTATCTATCAAATATATTTAAAATTAAAAGTTTGATATACTTATAGTATATAGTCCTTGCACAATTAGAAGATGGTGGTGGAGTTCCATCTGATTGATCAAAATCTACAAATAATGGTATAAGGTATTAATAATCTGATTATTTACATGCACAAACATTCACATATACACATTTACACATACACATATTCACATATACACACATACACATTCTTGTGGGATAAATGTATGTATTTTTTATGAATGTGTGTATATGCATGCATGTGTATGTGTGTATTGTTGGTGCAATTTGCCCAAGCCTACATGCTTGATATGATGTTCATTTGTAGTCATATGTGTAGACATATGAAGAAGATTCATTATTCATTATGAATCTATCAGTGAAGAAGAGTAAGGATGATGATCACATCTTTTACATTGATTCGGGATGCTCAAATCATGTAGCAAGAAATGTGGCTTTACTTTTTTATTTGGAAGATCCTCACAACAAGCATGAAGTGCAAAGAAGAGATGATACAAAGCACTCCGTGGAGAAGATAGCTAATGTGAAGACATCAGATGGGAATATGAACCTCTTAAGAAAATTCTTGTATGTCCCTACAATTACCAAAAATTTAATAAGTGTTGGGTAGATTGTTGAAAAAGGATTGCAGGTTAGATTCAATGGATTTGGAGCATATGTGGAAGACCGAAGGCAAGGCTTTAAAAGGATTGCCAAAGGAGAAAAGACAAGAAGGTTTTTCACTTTTGAAGTGGAAGATACAAAGAATATAGCCTTATTCAGCTATGGATCTCAAACTCTCACAGAGTTGGAGATATGGCGCAAAAGGCTTGCTCACATTGGTGAGAGGACACAAACAAATTTACAGGGACCAAACTATACTTGGATTGCCTAATATCACAAGGCAACACATGATTTATAAGTGTGAAACGTGTCAACTAGGCAAAGCTCATAGAAAACCTTTCAATAAGAAGGGATATGTGTATCAAAATCTTTTGGATATAGTGCACACGGATGTGTGGGGTCCAAGTAAGGAGCCATCTATATCAGGCTCAAGATATTATTTGTCTTTCATAGATGATTGTAGTAGGTGGACCATTCTGTTTTTCATGAAGCACAACGATGAAGTTTTTAATTGCTTTAAGAAGTATGTCGCTCTTGTTGAAAACCAAATAGGTAGGACTTTGAAAAGACTCAGATCAGATGGTGGAGGAGAATACTTCTCTTTTGAATTTGATGCCTACTTGCATCAAAGAGACATTAAAAGGGAAGTCACTACAAGGTATACACCCAAACTCAATGGTGTAGCAAAGAGGAGAAACAGAGCTATCATTGAAGCTACAAGGTCCATGATCAATGAAAAGGGATTGCCAAACTACCTATGGGCAGAGGCTATGTCTACAGCTACATATCTCATAAATAGACTTCCATCTAAGTCACTAGATGGAACCACTCCATATGAAGTGTGGAATGGAAGAAGACCTAATCTAGAGCATTGTAAAATCTTTTGATGCTTAGCCTATGCTCACATTCCTTCTCAAGTAAGAGAGAAATGAGATCCCAAGGTAGAGAAGTGCATATTTATTGGTTATGATCAAAACAAAAAAGGATATAGATTGTACAATCCAACTAATAAAGGATTTTTTGTGAATAGAGATGTATTTTTTGATGAGAACAAATCATGGTTTGATGAGCATAGGAAAGTGAAGCTGGCTTATGACTTGGATGAAGATTTTCCATCACTTCAACCAAAGGAGCCAAAGCAAATTGAAGAAAGTGACTCGGAGATCGACCTAGAAGACTTGGAAATACTAAAGCTATAGAAGAACAAAGGTAAAGCAAAGATGCAAGATGCTACATATGGACCCGAGAGCTCACATCAACCACTTAGAAGGTCTTCAAGCGAGAAGAAGAAACTAGAGAGGTATGGTTATGATACTTCTTTGGTCACCAAGCACTCAATCTACATTGCAAAGGATTCAACCAATGAAGAACCTAACACATTTGAAGAAGCACAAAGCAAGAAAGCTTGGAGAGATGCAATGGATGAAGAAATGGAAGCCTTGAAGGAGAATGACACTTGGGAGCTTGTACCTAACAAGCCATCTATGAAGATAATTGGATCTCGATGGATATACAAAATCAAGAGGAATCCAGATGAAACCCATGGTATTGATTATGAGGAGACTTTCTCTCCTGTTGCAAAAATGCCTACAATTACGATTCTCATTAGTCTTGCTGCATCTAGAAATCGCAAGCTCTATCAACTTGATGTAAAAACTGCTTTCTTAAATGGATGGATTTATGAGGAAGTGTATATGGAACAACCTCCTAGATATGAGGATGCACATCATCCTAACTATGTATGCAAATTAAAGAAAGCCTTGTATGGATTAAGCAAGCTCCAAGAGCTTGGAATTTCACATTGGTGACTTATTTGCAGGACCAAGGATTCAAAGCTAGCAAAGCGGATACCTCTTTGTTCATAAAGAGGAATGGATATGAAGTGATCTATCTATGTATGTATGTTGATGATATCATTATCACAGGGACTCATCTTGAAGGGATCAAATAGGTAAAGAGTCAAATGTAGCAGGAGTTCAAAATAAGTGATCTTGGATCACTCACTTATTTTTCTTGGATTGGAGTTAATCTACAGAGGTTCACGTATATACATCACACAAAGGAAGTACGTGCATGACATGCTCATCAAGTTCAAGATGGAAAACACCAAGTGTGAAGGTGCACCTATGGAGAAAAATCATAAGCTTAGTGCTTATGAAGGAGAGCCAATTGAAGACATCACAAGATATCAAAGCTTGGTTGGAATTTTGAACTATGCAACACTCAGAAGGGTGGATATATGCTATAGTGTTAGCATATTGAGCCAGTTTATGCATAAGCTGAGAAGATCACATATGGAAGCAACCACGAGAGTCCTCAAGTACCTAAAGGGGACCATGAATGAAGGTTTCTTTAATCCATTTACTTCAGATATTGAGCTAGAGGTCTACTCAGATGCAGATTGGGCTAGATCTAGAGATGATAGAAGAAGCACATCCAGGTATGTATCATTTGCAGGTTCAAAAATCATTTTGTGGTCATCCAAGAAGCAACCAACAGTGGCATTATCTTCTACAGAAGCCGAATATAGAGGTTTGGCTAATGAAACTAAAGAAATCATGTGGTTAAAATCTTTGTATACAGATCTTGGACTTCATTCTTCAACACCTCACATTTTTGGTGACAATACAAGCTCACTAGATCTTGCAACTAATCTGGTATACCATGCTAGAACCAAGCATATTGAAGTCCATTACCATTATGTGAGGGAGACGCTAATGAGCAAGGATATTCAACTATCCTATGTCTCTAAAGATATGCAATGTCCCGACATGTTAACTAAAGCTCTTGATGATACAAAATTGAGTAGATTCAAGTTGATGCCATTAGCTTGCAGGAAATCAAGGACAATCGAAGATTTATTTGGAGGCCAAGCATGTTAGGCTTGAGGGGGAGCTATTGGTGCATTTTTTCCAAGACTACATGCTTGATATGATGTTCATTTGGAGTCAGATGTGTAGACATATGAACACCTCTTGTAAAAGAGTACATTTTATCTCTTGTAATTGTAAAAGAAAGAATGGCTTAAGTCATCCATGATGTAAAAATCACTATTTTCACGCCCATTTGTAGAGATTGAAGAGCTTAATCCATATTTCTATCATTCTACTTCCATTGTGCAAGTATTCATTGCCAATGAGGTTGTAATTAATTATATGTGAATCTATAAATTCATCATTTACTTCTTCTTTGTTTTGTTCGTTGTTATACTCGCTCATAATAGTAAATTTCAGAAGCTCATATCTCGGGATATACGTAACCTTTTTCCGATTTTTAACTTTCATTGGATATCTCTAGAAGTCTATTTTATGCTCACAAAATTGTATCTCCATTGGATTAACCTTTTATGAGAAATCTACATTTTATTGCTCACTGGTATATCCTTGCAAAGCCCAAAAATGGGGCGAGTGTTCCAAATTTTGCTAAAACTTTTTCTCAGTGCTCCATTGATGAATTGATGAGTTTTAACTTGGATTGGAAAGCTTGCTAAATCAATTTGCTATTTCCAAAAGGAATTTTTCTCATTCCTACCACGTTGAGAGCACTCTTCATTTTATCTAGCAGGTGTATGTACAAAAATAGCAAGTTTTGGGAGCTAGTCATTTTGCAACTAGTCTGTCTTGACTCAAAATTTTGAGATACTTGTTCCAAAGGACTTGGGTGACTTTTTGTGGATTTAAGAATCTCAAAGGGTCTACTAACCAACTCTGAAGTCCTAGTTGGCTGGTGTGAAGCTAGTTGTAGCAACACCCATGGAAGAAGAAATAGAAGCTCTAAAAGAAAATCAAACTTGGGAATTGCTTCACAAGAAGCCATCTATGAAGGTCATTGGATCAAGGTGGACTTACAAGGTAAAGTAAAATTCTGATGGCTCAATTAATAGGTACAAAGCAAGGCTTGTAGCCAAAGGGTTTTCACAAACCCAAGGTATTGATTATGAAGAGACATTCTCACCTGTGGCAAAAATGCCCACAATTAGAGTACTTATGAGTGTAGCATCTTCCAAGAATTGGAATATGCATCAAATGGATGTTAAAAATGCTTTTCTAAATGGTTAGATTTCAGAGGTTGTAACATGTCTCAACCTCTTGGTTTTCAAGAGCAAACACATCCAAAATATGTATGCATGTTAAGGAAAGCCTTGTATGGCTTGAAGCAAGCTCCTAGAGCTTGGAATCATAGACTTATCACTTATTTGCAGGACAAAGGCTTTATAGTAAGCAAGGTAGATCCTTCCCTCTTCAATAAGAGGAACCGCTCATAGGTCATATACCTCTATGGATATGTGGATGATATAATCATTACAGGAAGTGATGCAGATGGAATCAAAAGGATTTGAAGGAAGAGTTCAAGATCATTGATCTTGGCCTAGTCACATACTTCCTAGGTTTGGAACTGGTATATACTGAGAAAGGTATGTTCCTAACTCAGAGAAAGTACATTGGAGATATGCTCACTAAGTTCAAAATTGAAAATACAAAGGTTGCACGTACACCCATAGAGATAAATCAGAAGTTAAGTGCTCATGAAGGTTAGTTAATTGAAGATGTGACTAGTTAACAAAGCTTATTTGGAAGCTTGAATTATGCTACTCTAACTAGAGTAGATATATGCTATGGAGTTAGTGTGCTAAATCAGTTCATGCAAACTCCAAGGAAGCCTCACATGGAAGCATCCAAGAGAATCCTAAAGTATTTGAAGGGTACAATTAATGAATGTTATATTAAGTTATCTTACTTTTGCACGTACAAAGTTGATTTCATGGTCTTCAAATAAGCAAGTATAGTTTCTCTTTCATCAATTGAAGCTGAATATAGAGGACTTGCAAATGCTACTCAAGAAGCTATGTGGATTAAGACCCTATTCAGATTTAGGGTTGCATAGTTCTACTCCACATATATTTGGAGACAACATTAGTTCATTACATCTTGCTAATAACCCTATCTATCATGCTAGGACCAAACATATAGAGGTTCACTACCATTATGTGAGAGAAAAGATCATGAGCAAGGAGATACAACTCTCACATGTATCCACACATCAACAATATGCAGATATGATGACAAAGGCTTTGGATGGAAGCAAATTGAAAAGGTTGAAATTAATGATTGGACTATAGGAAATCATGAAGGATTGAAGACTCAAGCATCTTTGCCTTGAGGTAAAGCTCTTGGTGCAATTAGCAAGCCTAAGTGCTTGGCTAATTATTCAAGACTATACATAAATTCATGTACCTCACATGGAGGACCACATATGAACACATTCTTGTCAATTTAGGTGTATTTAATTTGGATAAATGTAAAACCCAAGAGGATAAAGAATCTTGTGAACTTAGGGAGCTGAATCCACGACTCATGTGATAGGAAGAATCAATTCAAATCTTCCCTAAAGTTTAGGAACACTTTTAGGTGAGGGAAAATTCAAATTCAAACTCACATCATGAGTATAAAAAGACATGCTTTCAATCATGGGGAAGATAGAGCCGTATGTAGCCCACTACATTTCCCTTGTATCATATGTTCATTAGCATATACATTTTGATACATTTCTTCAAGTATAACTTTGTCTACTGTTCTCTGTAGGATCTTCATCATTATAATGATTTTGTGGAATCAATTTCTCTACATGTACTTCGTCATTTGTTGTACTTTAACTTGGTTAGGTAGATTGAAGTGTCTAATACTTGCATATCGATTTTTATCACATTTTTCAGATACAAATCATACGAGGTGACCATGTCTACACATCTTCTAGATCTTGAAATGTCGCGATGACCCCTGACTTGTTAGATTTATTTCTAAGTGTATGGTGCCTCTAAATTCATGAAATGACTTGATTTAGTTATCTTTACTCTTGAATTAGATGTGTGTAAAAGCTCTCTGGTCAATTCATACCAGATTGTGAGCTTTGAATAAAAGTATGAGTACTTCTATTCCCAAGATAGAAGCTTTCTTCACCTTCCTTTATCTGTTTTGATGCAAACTTTTGGGAATGATGTTCCAAAGCACTTGCTAGTTCTAAATGCATACAACTATGCATCCACAAGTGTAGATGATTTTGAGAAGCTGTTTATGGTTCAACATCACATGATGAATATGATGTCTACTGGTGTTTCAAAATCAAATGATAATGTCTAGTATGTTGATTCAGGTGCTTCAAATCACATGACCAGTCATGCGGAATGGTTTAGTACTTTGCAAAAATTGCCAGTTCCTGCTTATGTTGAAACAGGTGATGATACATCACATCCTATTGAGCATACAAGAAACATAGCACTATCTATGGAGGATAAAAAGGTAAAACATCTTGCTGATGTGCTGCATGTTCGAAATATAACAAAGAATCTGGTTTCTGTTGGACAAATGGTTGACCAGGGATTACAAGTCAAGTTCAATGCTGATGGATTATATGTAGAGGAGTACAAGCAGGATAGACGATTGGTTGCCAAAGGAAACAAAGTGGGTAGGATGTTCACCTTAAATGTGAAGATTCCTGAAATGAATGCAACCATGTTTGCAAAAGGTCCATGAGTTATTCTTGATATAGAGATCTAGCACAAACGAATTGGACACGCAAATCTGCAAAGGTTGAAACTGATGCAATCAAAGGAGATTGTCCATGGACAACCGAATTTCAAATTTGTAGAAATGCAAAAGGTATGTGCAGCATGTCAATTTGGTAAACAGTCAAGAGCATCATTTCCACATGACAAGCATGTTAGTGAGAATGTACTAGAAGTAGTACATACAGATGTTTGGGGTCCAGCAAAGACCACATCTATGGGTGGTTGCAGGTTTTATGTTACTTTCATTGATGACCATACACACAAAGTATGGGTACATTTCATGAAAGAGAAGAGCGGGGTGTTCACTCACTTCCAGAATTTTAAAGTTATGGTGGAAAAGCAGATAGGGAAGTACATTCAGACAGTAAGATCTGATGGAGGAGGTGAATACATGTCAAATGAGTTCAACAAATTTCTAAAAATCATGGAATTCACTGTTAGTTTTCATGCAGGTACACACCACTACAGAATGGTGTTGCTGAATGCAAGAATAGACATATTGAAGAAACAACAAGAAGAATATGCCTCATTATTATTGGGTAAAAGTTGTGCATATTGTTGTATACATCATGAACAGAACTCCGATTGTTGTTGTACATCAAGTTACACCTGAAGAGAAGTTTACAGGTAAAAAGTCAAACTTATCACATCTGAAAGTTTTTGGTTGTATTGCATATGTACATGTCCCAGATGAATTGAGGATGAAGCTTGATCCAAAAGCAAAAAAGTGTGTCTTCATTGGATACTCCCTTGAGCAAAAGGGATATAAATGTTATAACCCACTCACACGATAGGTAAAGGTGAGCAGAGATGTGGTATTTGATGAAATGTCAAGCTTCTATGCAGATGCCAAAGAAGGATTGAATCTTGAACCAAATGAAAAAGAAAATGCTGAAAAATCAAGTGCAGAATCTCAAGTTTTGAGTGGACCAGATGCATCACCAAGTAATGGTTCCAACTCAAATCCATGGAGTGGAAGATTGCGTGGAAATTTCAATCTAGCAAATTCATCAAATACATCCAAGAAAGGTAAAGAAAAGCTTTCTGTTGGTAGTAAAACATGTGCAAGTTTTGAAGACATTGATGGAGATTCAAGCGGTTCAGAAAAGAGTCTTGGTGAGGAACTTGGATTGCCCTCTGTAAAGACTCCAGGAGTAAGAAGGGCACATGCAGATGATACAAGGAGAAGTGACCTAGGACCAAGAAGATCTGGGAGGATGCAGAATTCAGTGCAACGATTGACGTATGATAGTTATATGGCTCGTCATTGTGCCTACATGACAAAGGTAATACAAGATGCTGAACCTTCTTGCTTTGAAGATGCAATTGGAATTGCAGATTGGAAAAAAGCTATGGATGAGAAGATGGCTGCACTTTATGGAAATGATACATGGAAGCTGGTTCCATTGCCAGAAGGAAAGAAACCCATAGGCTGCAAATGGGTTTACAAGGTAAAGCATAATGCTGATGGTAGCATAAGCAGGTATAAAGCACGATTGGTAGCTAAAGGATATGCACATACATATGGCATTGATTATGAGGAAACATTTAGCCCTATAGCTAAAATGTCTACTGTCAGAACACTTGTTGCATTAGCTATAGCAAAAGGATGGACTTTGCATCAGATGGATGTGAAGAATGATTTCCTACATGATGAGTTACAGGAAGAAGTATATATGGACTAGCCACAAGGATATGAAGATTCAAAGCATCCAAAATATGTTTACAGGTTGCAAAAGGCTTTGTATGGAATGAAGCAAGCCCCTCGTGCATGGCATGCACAGATTGCTAATTACTTAACCAGCATTGGGTTTTCTATGTGTGATGTAGATCACCCACTGTATGCAAGAAAGGCTGATGATGGCATCACTATTGTGGCCATTTATGTTGATGACCTGATTGTAGGTGGTGATAATGAAGGAAGCATCAAAGAGGTAAAGACTTCTTATGCAAGAGTTTGACATGAAAGATCTTGGTGTGTTGCGCTATTTCTTGGGCATTGAGTTTATACATACAGAAACAGGTGTATGGATGTCACAAAGGCAATATGCCTTGAATATGCTGCAAAAGTATGGTATGGCTGATTGTAAGGCAATTTATATGCCATTAGATCAAAATTTGAAGTTGGACACTACATCAGGTGAAGCATTGGAAAATGCTACTATGTACAGGAAAATTGTGGGAAGTCTTATATATCTCACAATTACAAGGCCTAATCTAAGTTACATTGTTGGACTTGAAAGTCAGTTTATGCAGGTTCCTAGGAAGCCACATTTGGATGCCCTGCAAATCTACACCAGCCTCATAAAACAATGCATAATCCAAAGTAGCACTCACATAACGTAGAGTGTGCATTAGATATACCGATGCCAATTGGGCTGGAGCATTCCAGATAGAAGATCTACTAGTGGTTTTCTATTCTCACTCGAAAGTGCAATTGTTACATGGAGCAGCAAGAAGCAACCCATTGTTGTTTTGTCGAGTACAGAGGCTGAGTATAGAGGTGCTACAATGGCAGCATGTGAGGCATCATGGCTAGAGATGCTACTTGCAGATTTAGGTGTGGAAGTGCAAAAGCCTATCACCATTTATTGTGATAATCTTAGCATCATACAATTAGCACATAACCGTGTTTTCCATGCTAGAACAAAGCATATCGAGGTACATTATCACTTCATCAGAGAGGAGGTATTAGTAGGTGATATTGATCTTGTTTATGTGAGAATAGATGAGGAGGTTGCTCATATTTTCATCAAAGCACTTGGGGCTGAGAAGTTGAAGAAGTTTCGGGAGATGCTTGGATTACAAGATATGGCGTTGAGCTTGAGGGGGAGTGTTGAGATATCAAGCTCAACATGTGATGATCCAGGATGACACATACCATTTTTTCATTTCTCTGACATGTATAGTGGTCATGCAGGTATATGACAGGGATACGTCATTGAGATTTATTAGATTTATCTACCGAGAGTGATGGCACATTTGTTCCTTGCAAGCTCACTCATTCGCGGACATTAGGTTTTTCCTTATGTATTGATCTTTATATATTGCACTTGTTGTATTCTTGTTTTTAGGTCATCCTTGTACATTCCTTTTTATGTAATAGAAGAAGAAGAAGAAGAAGATCATTCTTTTCTTGCATCAATCTGTGTGTGTGCTTCTCCTACGGAGTGAGAGTGTGTGTATGAGCTCTCTCCCTTATCTCCTTCCTCGTGAAAAGTTACACTTTGGCACAGGGGTAAACAAATAGAAGAAATCAGTAAGATTCACTCTACAAGAGTTGAGGTATTGCAAGCATCATTAGCTTTGTTTGAAGAATAAATCTTAAATTCTAAATATTTACAATAATTGGCACCTGAATCCAAATTGTTATTGATGAGTTGCAATACTATCCATACTCCATGCTCCTATGAGAATATGATGTTAAGGCTGAGAGGATTGTCGACAAGTTGCCTACCTTTGCAACACAATTCAAATGAGAAGTTCTCCCTACAATTGTGAAGCAAGGAACAATATTTCAACTGAACTTGCATGCAAAGTTATTGTGTGACTATCTCGTGATGCTATATACATGGAGCAAGGCACCCTTACACATTATTTATAACCCATTCTATGGACCAATGCCACAATAGCTTCTACTATTCAGGTAAAGAATGACAAGAAATGCTTTGATTGGTTAAATTACCCCTATTTTAGTCCACCTCAAGGACCACCAATAGTGGCATGTATGACCACACCAATCCATCATTGGCTCCCTCTACTATCAAAGATGCACGAAATTGTTGCTAGAATGTGCATGAAAATTTTTGACCTCTTGATGAATGTAATCAAAGTTTTTAAGAAGGTTAAAAAACCACATGCAAATGCACCTAGATTTGAATGAGGAAATTTGGATTTATTATATAATATGATCACAATCCCATCCCTCAAAGTCTACCATGTTTAGCACTCTTGTATCAAATATCTCGAGCATGCTATAATCATACCGATATGTTCACAATAGGCTTCTTGAAGTACAACTTAAAAGTTTTCAACTCAAAGCCCACCAATCTATTACTCTTTTTCTAATGTAAAATGATACAACATTGAGAAACTTATTGCAATATAAAATGAGATACTCTAAGGGCAATAGATTGGAAAAAATTGGAAGTGGACCTTGCTAGAAACATACACATTGCTGAAAACTCCTTAGCCATCGACTAGCTACAGGATTACATTGGGCGATCTCAACTGGAGAGGTTTTTCAAGGTAGACAGGTGCGAGAGGGAGGGTAGTGTTGCGATGCAAAGGCAAGCAAGTAGACGTAGTGAGTCAAGCAACCATAGTACATGAAAGAAGCCCACAATTTCAATTCCACAAAACTTCATCATAAAATAGTGATTTTCATAACTATCTTATTGTATAGAAAACCATTTATGTAAATACATGATCCATTTTTTGCAAGTTGAGGAGATCTCAAGATTGAGGAGCTTAACTAGAATCCACACTTCAATTTTTGTATTTTTGGGAGCTTGTTTGAGCCCTCAAAAGTGTTAGGAATTGATTTTTAAGTATGCCAGAGACTAGATTTGAAATTTGCCAAAAGTCACTTGAAAACTATAAAAAAGAGCTAGAGAGCTCATTTTTTAGGCTAGATTTTTGAGAGAAAGAGCTTGTATGAGAAACAAGAGAGTTTGTAATCTTGATTATATGAATATACTCAATTGTTCCATCTCATCTTCTCTACCCTGTGTGTGTGTGTATGCATCTAATGTGCTTCTCACCTTCACATCTACATTCATCACTTGCTCACAATCTTCATATCACCCTCACATCTTCACACCATGATGATTATGAGGTGGATCTCCATTGATGTTGATACTCATCATTGTCTCACAAGTGACACCAAAACCTCAAGAATTCAGTTGTGTGATGTTTTTAGGAGTGCATATTATGTGATATGCAAAATATTTTACCCTCTCCTTGCTAAGTGATGAGTAACCTATGCTTGAAGCAATTGAATCTCCATGCTTTCCGACTTCTCTCAATAACTTTGCTAATCGATGGTTGTCCACACCTCTTAAATTGGGGTTAGTAGATGATCTTCTACAAAAAATAATAGATTGAACCTCTTTTTTGGTACCCCCATAGTACAAAAATCCAATATTTGTGTTTAGTGAGGCAATCAAAGACAAAGCTAGAAGAGATTGTCCTCAACTTCCAAATTTAAGAGTAGATGGAGCTTATTGCAAAGATTCTCGATGAGAGCATTTGATTAGGGGTTGTCCAAAAGATCCTGCTAGGAAAATTTCTCATAACCAAGTGCCATTAAAGACAATAGATATTTTATCTACCTCTTGTGGAAAAAAAGATAAAATTTTACTTATTCAAGTGATAACAAGAGCACAAACGAAAGTTCAAACAATGCAAAGAGATATGCAAGAAGGAGAGAAAGTAGAAACACCTAGGAAGACTATAGGAAGAATCTCTCTTGGAAAGATAGAAGATCAAAGCAAAAATTCAAATGGGCTAGCAAGATAGAAGAGTTGGAAAAATCATTGCAAGAAAGTACTTAGAGAAATCAATGGGAAATATAAAAGAATCACAAGAAGAGAAAGAAATATGTAATTCTACAAAAGACTTGCTAGAACATTTGGAAGCTTTGATAAAAGCATACAAATCCAAAATTAAAGAAGTACCCCAACTGGTAGATCAAAATAAGGTATACTGTATGCAAGATTAGAAAGTGAAAGAATGCAGATATGTAGGGACATAATTGAGTTAACTCAAAACATGCTAGAAGATGAACCCCAAATATTATCTCAAAAAATTTATAAAACATAGATGAAGGTGTATGAAGGGAAGTAATGGAAAAGAAAATAGAGACTTATTAAGATTATGTTCTTTCGTATAGAGAAGCCAAAGAAAGTAATGAACAAGAAAGAAGGCAAGACCATCAAATGGAAGTACCATTAGCCATAGAAAGTAAAAGTGAATGAGAAAATGAAAATTTCATGTAAGATGACTTTAAAAGAACTAATGAAGTAAAATCCTCATATGAAATCATATATCAAAACTTTTAAGAAGAAAAATCCCTAATAAGAATAAGCATGTGATAGATTCTTTGTTATAAGTACTAGTGGATAAGTTTGGAGGATATTCTGAAGGCAAAGAAGTAAATACTTTACTTTCAATTCAATTTGAATGAAAGCAAGCAACAACCATTCTAGATAGTGAATCTGTTAGGGGAGCACTAGATTGTGCTCTCTGAATACAGTAGACAAGATTTTGGAAATACACTTCTGATTACAAGATCACCCACGAAGGGAAAATAATACAAGAATACGTGATTGATACAAGATGTCCCACAACCCGGGACTGATAGGTATGAATAACTTGACTAGAGATGATACAGGAGATCCCACAACCCGGGATTGTAAGTATGAGACAAGATATCTCGATTACAAGAACTCCCTTCTGGGAGATGAACTAGATACAAGAAAGAACTCGACAAGATCTCATACTACGAGATTACAAGAGGACAAGACGAGATGTCCTAGATACAAGACTAGACAGCACTGGAACAAGGAACAAGACAAGAACAGGAACTGGAACTTGGAGAGTACTTACTTGGTGGTCACGACTCCTTGAGCTCTGAAGACTGGTATTGGCAAGACTGATTATGAATGTGGCCAACCCCTCCTTATATAGGTTTTCAAGGGCGGTTCATGAAAGGCGGTTACGAATTGATGATGTCATCGATGATGTCAGGAATTCGAAACATGAGCTCTGGATATCCGAATCAGGCAAGTAGACAGTCGATCTTAGGGTTTTGGCACGTTCTGGATGCAATGGAAGCATTGTTTTCATCTAATTCTGAACCAATCATGAGATATAGGGTTCACATGAAATCTAAGGTTTAGGATGGTTTCCTTTGTCCATGACATCACCTCCCCCTCAAGCGACGAGTTCCACGAGGAGCAGTCATGTTATATGGTCTCAACTTCGTTGGATTTCTCTTATGGAATTCTAGAACCTTGATTGGTTCTCTCTGAAGGTTTTCTGCAGGTTCCCAAGTACGATCACTGATGTCATACCCTTTCCAATGAATAAGGTATTCCAATCTTCCTCGGGATATTCTGGAATCTAGGACATGCTCAACTTCAAATTCTTCATGATCATCAATCTCGATAGGTGGTGGAGGACTAGGTCTCTCCCCCCTCAATGGTGAAATCTGATATGGTTCCAACATGGATACATGGAAACCTGGATGTATTCTCATAGTACTTGGTAGTTGGAGCTTGAAGGTGACTAGATTAATCTTGGCCAAGATGGTAAATGGACCAAATCTTTGATGATCTAACTTTGCACAAGGTCTTGAGGTTTGCAAATTGTTTTTGAGTAACCATACTTTATCCCCAATCTGATACGATGGATTTTGGACACGATGTTGATCTGCATAGTACTTATATTATTCTTGAGCTTTATGGATCTCTTCCTTGAGTTCTTTGTGAATGTCCATCAGGTACTGGGCCTTGTCTCTAGCAGTTGGGTTCTTGACATGATTTGAGAGTCGTATATCCATCCTTGGATGTTGTCCATAATTTGCAAAGAAGGGAGTCTGCTTGGTAGATGCATGAACACTATTGTTATAAGCAAACTTTGCAAAGGGTAAAAGCTCAAACCAATCATATTGATGATAGTTGCTGGTGCAACGGAGATATTTCTCGAGGACTTGATTCACCCGTTTTGTTTGTCCATCAGTCTGTGGATGATTTGTTGTAGATAGTTTAACTTGAACACCAAGGAGCTTGCAAAGACTGTTCCAAAAGCTGGATATGAATTGTGGGTCTCGATCACTGACAATGTCATCAGGCAATTCATGAAGCCTAAATATATACCTGAGAAAAAGTCTAGCAGTGGTTGCACCTGTGATTGCCTTGGTAGTTGGAATGAAGTGTGCCATCTTTGTAAATCTATCCACAATAACAAGAATGGCATCATACTTGTCTGACTTTGGTAGATCTGTGATGAAATCCATAGACAATGAAGCCCATGGCCTTTCTGGAATAGGTAAAGGTTGCAAAGGCCATGAGGTTTATGTCGGGGTACCTTAGATCTATTGCAAGTATCACAGGTTCGAATGTATTCTTTGACTTCCTTCCACATCTGAGGCCACCAAAAGTCCCTTGATATGAGTTTTATTGTTTTATTCACTCCAAAATGTCCTGCTACAAGGTTATCATGGTGTTGTTGAAGTACTTGGATCCTGGGATTTCTTGGAGGGACATATAATAGGTTCTTATAGAGTAGTAACCCATCCTTTTCCTGAAATTTGTTTACTTCTTGGAATTTTCCTTCTTGAGCTTTCTCCTTAATGTTACAAAACAATTCATCCTGTGGTAGATTCTCACGGATCAATTGATTCAAGGCTGAATCTTCATGATGGCTTGAAGAGATAGCTGCTAACTGGAGATGCTTAGGCTTGAGTAATACACTCTCTTGTTGATCAAGGGCCTCTTCACCCTTCTTTGGTGCAAGGTAAGATCTTCTAGATAGGGCATCTGACTGACATTGTTGACGTCCTGGACGGTATGTGATGACAAAGTCAAATCTGGATAAAAAGTTACTCCATCGCGGTTGCCTTCTATTGAGAATCCGGGTGGTCATAAAATACTCTAGGTTCTTGTGATCTGAATACACAGTGACTTTATGAGCTGCTCCTTCTAGATGGTGATGTCATGTATCAAACGCGTCTACTATGGCAAGAAGTTCTTTATCATGAATTTCATAATTAATTTCTGGAGGGGAAAACTTCCCGAATGATATGCAACTGGATGTAGGCGTCCATCATCTCCATATTGGGAAAGAATGGCCCTAGAGCAAAGTCTGATGCATCTGTCTCAAGGAAGAAGGGCTTACTGGAATCAGGATGAACTAGAATTGGAGCGGTAGTAAATGCTGATTTCAAGGTCTGAAAGGCCTTTTCTGCTTCTTTGGTCCATGAGAATTTGGAGTTCCCTGTAAGCTTGGTAAGAGGTGTCACTATCTTGGAGTAATCTCTTATGAATATCCTGTAGAAATTGGCAAACCCCAAAAAACATTGTACATCTCGAACACATGAAGGTGGTTGCCAATCAAGGATTGTCTCAATCTTCGTAGGATCCATAAAAATTCCTTTGTCTGATACAATGTACCCTAAAAATTCCACTTTTGTCTTATGGAAAGAGAACTTCTCCAATTTCGCATATAATCCTTTTTCTCTTAGTTTCTCTAGGACTATCTTTACATGACATTCATGATCCTCTAGATTTTTGGAAAATATCAAGATATCGTCAAGGTATATTACGACAAAATCATCTAAATATTCTCGAAAGATATCATTCATCATATGTTGGAAGACAGTTGGAGCATTTGTGAGACCAAATGGCATAACTACATATTCAAAATGGACATACGTTGTCCGAAATGTTGTCTTCCATTCGTCTCCTTCTCTGATCCTGACAAGGTTGTAAGCTCCTCGAAGGTCAATCTTCATGAAGAATTTTTCTTTTCCAAGGCATTCCAAGAGCTTGGATATGAGTGGTCGAGGGTATATGTTCTTTATAGTGACTTTATTTAATCCACGATAGTCTACACACATCCGAAGAGTCCCATCCTTCTTCTTTACAAATAAAATAGGAGCTCCTGCTGGAGACTTTGAGTGTTTGATAAACCCCTTCGCTAGATTCTCATCAATGTTCTTATGTAGTTCTGTAAGTTCCTCTGAGGATAGTCTATAGATTGGTCCAAAGGGCGGTTGTGCTCCCTCTTGAAGTTCTATGGCACAATCATACGGTCTATGCTCTGGAAGGATGTTTGCATTCTTCTTTTCAAAAACATTTTCAAAGCCTTTGTATTGATTGGGTAGCTGCATTGGATCATCTTCCTTGGATTCTTGAGTTGGTATGGCATAGATCATATATGTCGGTTCCTTCCTTACTGCATGTATGAAGGCTTTGGCTCCGACATATGTTGGGTTCTTCTGGATATCTCGAGGGGTGATTTTATTATTCTCCCAATTAATTTTTGGATTATGTTTCTTTAACCACGGCATTCCGATGGTAACCATATTTACTGGACTCGATATTACATTGAAACATATGTGTGAATCATGGTCACCAAGGTGTACTCTTAGTGGTATGGTTTCCATGGTTATATTCCTTGATGCTAGAGGCCGTCCATCTACTACTTCAGCTACTACTAGTCTGTTCTTCCGAAGTACTGGAATTCCATGTTTCTTAACGAGTCCTTCATCAATGAAACATGAGGACGCTCCTGAATCTACCAGAGCTATAAGGGAAAGGGTCTTCTTAGACATTATTAACTTGACAGGGGCAAGACATGTTTCTACGGGTGTGGATGGAATGATGAGACCCTTTCTTATATCATGGTCTGGGTGTATGGTCTCTTTTACAACTGGACTTCCTCGTTTCCCTGCTCTACAAGGGTGGCTGTGACTTTGGAGTTCGTTCTCTTGTTGGGACAATTAACTGCAATGTGGCCAGGGTTTCTACAATATGGACATAACTTGTTATCCCTCCTTCTTTTTTTCTCTTGTGTTGTTAGAGGTTGGGGCCTAGTTACATCTATCTGCATAGGTTCGGGCATGGATGTATCTCTAGGAGTAGGCTAGAAAGGTTTCCATTGGCAAGGTCTTCCTTCTACTTGTTTTTCTTGTTTCCTTTCAAAAAGGCGGTTATCACATTGAATGGCTTGGTTGATGTATTCATTCAATGTCTTCACCTCTGGCATCGTGAGTAGAAGGTCCTTCACATCATCCCTTAAACCCTATCTAAATTAGCTTATAAAATAATCTTCATGCCAAGTGAGGTCACATATCAACTGCCTAAATTTTGATGCATAGGTAGAGGCAGGGCGGTTACCTTGACGTAGCTTCCAAAGTTTTGTTTCTGCCACTCGACTCGTGTCTTCATCTCCAAATGTGGCGATGAGCTCTGTAAGAAACCCCTCATAGTCATGAAGTACGGCCATATCCTTCTCCAAGATTGGGGCGAACCATGATAATGCTTGACCGTAGAGCAAGGTTCCAATAAAATCGACCTTGGATGCATCATCAGGGTATCTATCAGGCTGCATACGGATGTACAATTTGACTTGTTGCAAGAATCCTCGGAAGGTTCCTTCATAAATGATGTACTAGGCCGTTGATTCACTTGAATACTCCCTTGATTTGCTTGAAGACTCCCGATTCGTTCCTGTAATTCTTCGAGGAGTGCACCTACATGCACTGGATGTCCCATCTTGACTTGTGTTTGTCGATGACTTAGGTCTTCGACTTGTTGTTGGAGACTCTGAAGTGATGCTACAATCTGTTCATAAGCGTTCTCCATGATGTCTATTCTTGAATAGAAGATAGTCTTGCCAAAATGTCAAGGGAGCACTAGATTGTGCTCTCTGACTACAGTAGACAAGATTTTGGAAATACACTTCTGATTACAAGATCACCCATGAAGGGAAAATAATACAAGAATACGTGATTGATACAAGATGTCCCACAAGCCGGGACTGATACGTATGAATAACTTGACTAGAGATGATACAGGAGATCCCACAACCCGGGATCGTAAGTAGGAGACAAGATATCTGGATTACAAGAACTCCCTTCTGGGAGATGAACTAGATACAAGAAAGAACTCGACAAGATCTCGTACTATGAGATTACAAGAGGACAAGACGGGATGTCCTAGATACAAGACTAGACAAGACTGGAACAAGGAACAAGACAAGAACAGGAACTGGAACTTGGAGAGTACTTACTTGGTGGTCACGACTCCTTGAGCTCCCAAGACTGGTATTGGCAAGACTGATTATGAATGTGGCCAACCCCTCCTTATATAGGTTTTCAAGGGTGGTTCATGAAAGGCGGTTACAAATTGGTGATGTCATCGATGATGTCATCAATTCAAAACATGAGCTCAAGATATCCGAATCAGGCAAGTAGACAGTCGATCTTAGGGTTTTGGCACGTTCCGGATGCAATGGAAGCATTGGTTTCTCCTAATTCTGAACCAATCATGAGATACAGGGTTCACATGGAATCTAAGCTTTAGGATGGTTTCCTTTGTCCATGACAGGATCAAAAGTAGCAATAATGACAAAAAATACACGGCAAGAGTGTAGTGCTACAAAAGAACAAAGAGATGAAGAAGGAGGATGTTTGGTAATTAAGCATAATATTCATAATTGGAGAATATAGAGGCCACATATGTGATGAAAGATAAAATATCAAGAAAATATAGGACCATGAAGCATGAGGAAGAGCAAAAAACAATGGGAGTCAAGGATGGATTAAACGGTAAAAATTTAGTAACTAATGACAAAGAAGAAGATAAGTTTGATGTTCCACCAAATTTCAAGAAATAGGAAGTGAAGGAAATATTTCTGGTAAATTTGAAACCACAGAGAGAAAAAGAGAAGTGAAACATATGATAATCAAGAAGAAACCAAAAAAATAGTAATTACTCAAGATGGAGAAGAAGACAGACACATTGTGATAGCAATCGATATGGAATTGGAAGAAGAAGAAGTGTTAATTCGGCTACTTAGAGAATTTAGAGACATATTTACCTACAGGTATAAGGATCTTAAAGGAATAGAATCCTGATATTTGTGTACATAGGATTCCTATTGCACTAGATAAGAAAGCAAGTAAATAGAGTCATTATACATACAATGAAAAATACTCTGCTAAAAGTAAGGAAGAAAATGATAAATTAATGGCTAAAAAATTCATATATGAGATAGAATATACCGAGTGGATATCTCCAATAGTGGTAGTACCAAAAAATTCATGGTAAGCTTAGGGTTTTCATAAACCTTAAGAAAGTGAATGTTGCAACTATCAAAGATAGCTATCCATTGTTGATAACTCGTCATTTACTAGATAGAGTTGCTGGAAAAGAAGTTTATAGTTTTTAGGTGGGCCCTCAAGATATAATCAAGTTCCTATTTCTTAAGAATATCAACATAAAATAGCCATTTCTATAGAATGGGTGATATATGCATTTAGGGTTATGCCATTTGGTTTAACTAATGCCGCAATCACATTTTAGAGGATGATGTGTCATGTATTTAAATATTTTTTAAGACATTGAATGGAAATATATGTAGATGATCTTTGCACCTTGCTCATAAAAGAGAGGATTATTTACAAGATTGGAGAAACATATTCAGAAAATGTAGAACTTATAGGGTTTTTCAGAATCCTCAAAAATGTGTATTTTTTGTCAAACAAGGAAGATTTTTAGGGCATATTGTGTCAAAAGATGGCACAAAAAATAAAAGCCATTGAAAATTTTTGTGGACCAACAAATGTAACAAAATTACGAACATTCATGGGACAGTGTGGATACTATAAAAATTTGTGTACAATTTAGACATAACACCTATATTGAAAACCCCTCAATGGAATCTAATCTTTCATGTACATGTGGATGCTTCTAACTTTGCTCTAGGATTTGTATTAGCACGACCTATAGAAGAAAGTAAAGTAAATTTTCCAATAACCTATGCAAGTAGATAGTTAATTACGCTAAGAAAAACTACACCACTATTGAAAGAGAGGGTTTAGGTATCGTCTATGGAGTAAAATAAATTAAGACATTATCAATTGGAAAATAAGTTCAGGTTTGTTTGTTGACCACCAAGCTTCACTATATCTAGTAAAGAAACCTTGCTACACTTGAAGGATTGTGAGACAGTCTTTGCTTCTAATGGAGTATGAATTTGAATTAATTTTTAAACAAGGCAAGACTCATATTAGAGTATACGATGTTTCCTAGATAATGACATGAGATAAACCAAAAGAGATTGGTGATGATCTTCTAGATGCTTATCTATTCAAAATAGAGAGAATACCCCAATGGAAAAAATATTTGGTTCCAATATTATCTTTTGGACCTAAATTTAGAAATAATACTTCCAAACATATGATCTTGCAAAGTAGAAATTTTATTTTACTCTTAGGACATATGTCTCACTTAAAATCAATAGGCATGTTGCAATATTGTGTGTTAGAGAATGAACAACATAATTTTCTAGAGAAGCAAATCAATGGAATACATGTTCACATCCTTCAAAGATTATGATTCTAAATAGTTTACAAAGATTGAGAGATCCTTTGCCAAATAAAGAAAAATATGTGGATAATTATGTGTCACAATGTAAACAATGTATACGTAAAAAGATTCTACAAGATGTGAAATTATTTTGGTTTCAAATAAATCCTAATTGGAGTGAAATCATTGTGAATCATTTGAAGCAAAATTCTCAAGAAACTTTGAAACACATGAATATAGATACAAGGAATATGCAAGAAATATTTAAAGAATTAAACAATCAATTATACAAAAGAGGAAAAGATGGTTATCTAAGAATTTGTGTTCCTAAGGATGTGTTGGGAAATGTTAGGATTAGCTCATTTAAGAGTGGATAGAGGACATTTTTTGAGCTGATAGAATTGCTAAGTTGATTTTATATTAAGGATATTGGTGGCCAAATCTATTCCAAGATGCAAAAATTAATGTGGGAAAATGTGATATTTGTCAAAGAACAAAATACCCAATAAAAAAGGATGAAATTTTAGTAGCTCCTCTAAAGTGAGATGACACTGCACTTTAGTGTTCTTCAATACTTCCATGTTCCTTGGGAGAACCGATTCATCGTTTCTTACCATTACTATGGGGGCTCTCATCTGAATAGACTTAGACTCCTATGGCCTTTTGAAGTGAGGCAATTCCTGCAAGGAATTTGATTCAAAGTGTAATGGCTCACTTGGCTGCATATCCTCTTATTCCACATAGATAGATGAAATTTCTTGAGGGAATTGATCATGACAATCCTCTAGTACCTCAATCATCCAGTATCCCTAAAATATATCGGCATGAACACTATACATGTCAAAGAAATGAAAAAAATGATATGTGTCATCCTCAATCATCACATGTTGGGCTTGATATCTTGGCAAAGTGTTTTTCATATGCGACATGCTTCTCTTCTAGATTGCATTAGAGCTTCATTGAGATGGAAGATGAACTAAGATCCACATTGAGTCTAATATAAGCCCAAGGAAGTCATAGACATGATTTACATTAGGGTTTCCTACCAAAGAGGAATCGAGAAATATAATTGGCAACCTGTCTAACTAAGGCAAAATGTTTAAAACCTTTGAAGATTTTACTATTGAAATGACAAAGGACTACTCCTACTCTACTCACATACACAAAAGTAAGAAGCTATGGAAGATGGAACAAAAGATAACAAAACATGATGAATTCGAAATGGAAATGACCTACATCAGATGCTCTATGAGCATGGAGACTCCATGAAAAGAGGAAGCACACTATTGGCAATGGGCTTGAGTGAATGGTTTATGGGAAGTGAAGTGAGGCCCTCCTTATATGGATTTGAGGGCAAATCTCATTGCATGTGGGATAAATGGGCTTGTACAAGAATGAATGTAAACTTGGACAAAATGGTGGAGCATGGAACTCTCAACACCACCCCTCCATGTGATGACCCTTTTGTTTTTAATGTGGGACTAGTGACATATGGAATCACTTATTGCGGAGTTTAAACAAGTGTTGAGGGTAGAATAAGTGGTTGACATGTTCACTCAATATAATGCATTTGGGATAACTTTTAAGAACAATGCTCTTACTTGGTTCCAACCTCTTCAACGGATATAGTGTAGGGACATCCATCATCTGCTAGACACCTTCATCACCAAGTTTTCTAAGAGGGGGATTAGACATAACACCTCATCATTGATCCAAAGTTTCAAGTAGACTCCACAGGAGATTTTCATGCTCATAGGATGTAGGTTCACATAATATATAGAAAGATGTTTGATACCAAAATTACCTACCCAAACAAAACAAGTTTCCCTGTTTTTAGATGACTTGCTGAGTGGAAAGCTATGATCATTAGACATTAGAACAATGTGTAAGAATCTACATAGACATTGAGGATAAATTAGGAGATGACTTGGAGCTTTCTGAAGAATATAATGATTTTGTCTGCTCAACCAATGCCTCATCTAAACCCTCTACATCCATAGAAGATTTGTCAGAGTGAGTGGCTCAAAAATTAGGAGTTTCAAGTAAGCAAACCCCTAGGATGTTCTCCACTAAACGTTGTTATAATTGTGGAGGAGACCACATGGCCAATGTGTATCCATTGATCGTTCCTAACCCAAGAAACTTGACCATCCACTATTATTCAATTGAGAGAAAATACACAAACCACACAACTCAAGACTGTCCATATAACAAGAAAGCAGTTAGGCAAAATTATCGTCAGCCTTATCAACTACCTTTGTAAGTACAAAGGCCAATACAATCCATAACCCAGGCCACCTCAGAACTATCAGCCATCCCAGCAGACACCATCTAGACCCCTACCAGTGCTAGGACAGCAACTGCCACCGCTTGCTAATGTAATTTCAATGAAATATGCTTCTATCGAGGACAATCTCAATAGGTCATTAGTGTCAACATCCCCATTGATCATGGAAAATGACCCCAATGCCCAAATGTTTGATTCTACAGAAGGTGATAGTCCACCTGCATATTATATAGAGTCCCCAAAACATTTTGAGGCCTACTAGTATGAAACACCCATGATAGAACCTAACTGGGAGCCTTATTATGCCAATGCCATGTTAGAATGTCTCATCACCCATTCAATGGTCAAACACCCTATGACACCATTCAAGGTTATTGCCCATAGTGTGATAAATTTTGGAGAAGATAGTGGATAATCACAAGAGATGAGTTGGTGTAGCTAAAACCTGCTTCACACCTGCTATATGTAATGGCTAAAGACTGTTGTGGGCCTCTTTAGCTAGCTAATAAGCATAAATGATCATATATGTTGCTTGGAAGATGATGCACAAATGATAAGATCAAAATAGATAGGTAGGCATATGCTCCAATGCACAAAACTTGCTATTTTGGTTGAGACACTTGCTCAATGTTTTACTCAATTCTTTGAGTACAGCTGCAATTAGTAAAATTCCTTTTGGGGAACTTCAATTAGCTTAACAAGCTACCATTCATGAGTGGAATCATCTAAAATGATAAATTATATGCAAAGAATTATGTTTCACAAGTTGAGCATACATCCTGACTTTTATGGGCCTTGATAGTCACATACTAGTGAGCAATGTTTGATTAATATCTGATGATCGAGTGAACCATTATAGATGAAACTTTGTACAAGTAAAGGCTTGGGCTTAATTGCACCAAAAACTCCCCCTCAAGTCTAACATGCTTTATCTTCATTGCTCCTTGATCTCTTGCAGCCCAATCATCAGTTTGAACCTGTTCATCTTTGTTCCATCCAATGCTTTGGTGAGTAAATCTACACATTGCAAATGAGTTGATACATAGGATAATTGGATATCCTTTCTAAGAAATTTCTCTCTAACATAATGATAGTGCACTTCAATGTGCTTAGTCTTGGCATGGTACACAGGATTAGCAGCCAAATGAGGTGAATTGGTATTATCTCCAAAGATAATTGGAGTGTAGGAATTGTAAGCCGCCGCAAAGAAACTCATAAATTTTGTAATACCTATTTTGAAAAGTCGCACGCATGATGTAAAGGAATAGCGCAAAGTTGTAACCCTTGAGAGATTAATGAAAAGAGTCACGTGAAGCAGAAGGTGTAGTCGCCAGACTGTTCGTTTGGGTGAGGGCCAGAAGTGACGTGCAGTTACCGAATTACTATGTAATCTGAGTACTGTCAATTCTGTTGATTAAGTTTAATCATTAAGTGAAGTTCAATGAAGTATTAAGTAAATTGATTAATGTGATAAGTGAAGAAGTTATACAGTTAACTGTCTCGTGTGGAAGTGTGTTGAAGAACGCATTCAAAACAGTATTGGGAAGATAATCCAATTTAGCGCGTTAATTCGGTGAAGTAGTATACTCTTAATCTGTAGGTTTGGAAAACTACAAACAGGGCCTCTATTTACAGACCCCTAACCATCCCAAGAACCCAGACTTGAATTAAAATTTAAACACATAACTTAATTCGAAGTTTAAGTTAAACACGGGCACCGTCTGTGGGAAATGGAGTAGTCGTTTGCATCGAAGATTAAAGATTGAGGAAGAATTCTTTGATATATGCATGTAACACGTTCTGGCGAATCATACCCCGAATACCTCAGAGATCAACATCACTGGGCAGTTCTGAACTTATTAGGAACACCCCCTGGTGGTAGAAGTGCAGGACAATCAAGTCCAATTGCAGAAGGTTCAGTACAGCTAGCCAGCGGCAATTCCGGTGGTAGTTCAGTAGCACACGGTGAGAATCCGATGCGTTCCGATGCGAGTCTTGTCCCTTCTGAAGAAAGTACGATGATTTCTGGTTGTACAGAGGCGCAGTGCAGAGACAGCTCCACATTATCTGGTCAAAATTCGGTCACTTTCGGTGACAGGTTCGCGTTATCCGGTGAGAACGTTTCCGGTGATAGTGCAGTCTGGTTCGGTGAGAATTCGGCGAGTTTCGGTGAGAGTTCGGTATTACCTGGTGGCGATTTGAAGCTTTTCGGTGAAATTGTCGTGCTATTTGGTGGACACTTATTGCGTTCACCATTTTTCGGTGCACATTTAGCTAATTTCGACACTAAAGTTGAGGAAGGGCTGATAGATTCGGAGTTAAGCAATCGGTTCAACGACATTTTAGGACCAAAAAGTGAGCAGGTTGACCATACAGTTCAGGAAGATCAAGAGATACCTCCCCAAAATTCAAGTAACAACAACGCCAACAACAACAGCACCATGAGTAGCTCATAACAACAACAACAAACACCGCTGTTGCTCTAGCACAATGGTGAGAACCACGTTAAGAAGCTTCACCTCCTTAATGTCAATCCGCGGAAGAGATAGGAGTGATATGAAGATCGTGAACGTGAGATGAAGTGAGAGTGAAGGTGAGAAGCATAGAAAATGCACACACACATACACACACACAATGAAGAGACAAGCAAGACACAATGGAAGGTGGGAAATTAGCTCTATTACTCAAGAACACTATTACAAGCTCGAACTAACTCTAAGCTCACACTAGCCAACATGAACCAACCTCAAAAATGAGCTCTCTAGCTCTTTTTATAGTTTCTAGAATAGTTTTGACCGGTTTCACATCTAGTGACCGGCATAGTTAAAAAATAGGTCCTAGAGGCTATTTGGAAGGGTAAACGGTATCTAAAAATAACGAAAATTGGTACGTGCATTCCACCTAAGCTCCTCAAGCTCGAGGACTCCTCGGCTTGCACAAAATGGAGCTATGGATTACAAAATGGGGTTTTGTCTATATTACATATATTACAAGAGTGATGAAAATCACTGTTGGATGTTTGAAGAAGTAATAAAAACATAATTGTTTTGAAAAAATGATCCGACTGGCTCCCTGCTCCGTCTTTACATGCTTCCATGTCGTCTGTGCCTCTGACTGTGCCTCTGACTGCTTCCAACACCCCCCTCCCTCTCGCTTCTGTCGTCCTCGACAGAACCTTGTTGTGCGGTCTGCCGGATGTAGTTTTGTAGGAGGTCGTGAGCGAGGGTGTGCTCAGATACTCGAATGCCTCAGGCCAGATCAGCCTCGAGCTTCTCCCAGTCAATCGGTTGCGGTTCGTCGGGTGGCGGGAGTTGATAATGCGTGGAATAAACCATTCGCTCACAGGCAAAAAGTTGCAATAAATGTGTGGGCCTGCTGATGAATACCTCGGAATGGTATTCCCAAAACCCGGTGGTGAACATCTCTTCAAAGGTTTGTTTGTAGCATGCCGGGAGGTATTTTATCCTACAGTGCCAGGCATAACACACCCGGAGCGATGGCGTTGTGCTCATGTCATATACTAGATCAAAGTTACCATGCTCAAATCCCGGGGTGTTCACATGTGGTGCTTTGACTCTCCGGAAGACTTTAAATATCATTTGCATCATGTCAAATATCTTGACAGTCATATGCGCTGCGATATCATCCATATGCTTCATGCGAGGGAGCCAGTGACGGATTGTGGCCATCATATAGCCAACAGTGGGCAACTCGGTGGGTGGCTTGAAGTAGGGGTAATTCAGCCAATCCTGACACTGCCTGTTATTTTGTACTTTGATAGCGAATGCAGTCCAGGAGCGGCGTCGTGGTACTGGTCCCCAGCAAGGATTATACTTTAAATGTAAGGGCGCTTTCACCCATGTGCTCATCATTTCTGGGTACTTCTGGAGTAGATCTTTGCGCCAATCCGGTTGATGGATCTCTCCTCTTTGCGCATTTGGTGGCAAGTCCGCCGGCTCGAATTGTGTAGCATGCATGGGTTTCATGCCGGTTTCTTTCTCTATAGCTAGCTGATATTCAGCCATTAACATGAAGTACGGTTTATACTGCAGCTCATGCCTAGATATATAGCGTCGGGGGGCCAAATGAGCAAAGAAGGGGGATTGTAAGATTCTCTCTTCAATCATGGCCATGGCATGTAACTGTGCCTCTACTCTGGCCGAATGTGTCGTTCCCAGTTCTTCGATCGTTTTCATCCACGCAGGGGTAGGAAGTTCATAGGTCATCTGGCCTTCGGCCGTGACTTGTCCGCATGGGATGGGTATTGGCTCGTATGCTTCTTCAAACGTTTCCTCCACCGGAATGGTTATGTTCTCGTTGTCAGCTGGGATCTCCGGTGGGGAATCAGGCCGTGGTGGTGCTTCGTATACATCTATGCGTGATTGGAGAGTGGCTACCTGGGCCCGTAATGCGTTGAGTTCCTCTATGAGTTCAGGAGAGGGGTCCACAGGTTCTGGTACTTCTGCTGCCACTGGTAGTTGTTGTGGTGCCGGTTCTCTGAGCTGTAGTAACTTGTGATCTTCTTTTAGCTTCTGATGCTCTTCGTTCATTCGATCATAGTCCTCTAGCAGTCGAACGTGGTCATCTAGCAACATCCGCATCGATTCAGATGGGATTGCCTTGAATCTGCTAGGGCTTAATGGTTGTTCTGGATGGTCCAATGCCGCTTCCAAATTTTCTCTATTCTGCTCTTGGAGTCTTTGGTTCTCCTCCTTGGCTACGGCTAGGTGCCTCCTGAGTAAACCCATATTTCTTGTCAGGGTCGCGTTTCTAATTGTTTGGGCTCGAAGCAGGTTGTCCAGATCAGCAGTGACTTCTTTTGTTTTCTCTTCACTTTCTAGTTCTAGCTTATGATATGCCTCTCTTAGTTCTTGGTATCGCGTATTTAAAGAGGCATTCTCGATTGATAATGAATTAAGCTACGACTGTAATTCGTTGGTCGTCCTCTGCAGCTGTTGATAATTGTTGCCAAGAGATGCAAACTCATCTCGTACTTGTGACATGCATGTGAGCATTTGTTGAAGTGCAGTGTCTATGGTTGGCGATAATAGTAATGGAGTGCTAAGTAAGGATGCGGTGGAAGTAGATGCAGCGGGGATGGGAAATGGGGTTGGGAAGGTGGATGCAGTGGTGATCGTGGAAAATTGTGACGTACCTAAATATGATGGTACTGTGAGTGGAGTGGGTGCTGGTGCGGTGGGTGGTGAGATGTCCATGTCATTGGACGTGTCAAGTGCGGTGACTGTGAAAAGCGGTGTGTATGTGGGTGGTTGTGTAGGTGTGAAGACGGGATTTACAAATGTAGAGTAATTTATAGGGGGGATGGCTGGAGCAGCTTGGTGAAAAGGGGAAATAGGGGTTACGGTGGGTTGGGGAGGTGAAACTGGTGAGAAGGTTAGTGGGGTTAGAAAGGTGAAAGGGTGTCTTAAAGGTGGGGGAAAAGATGGGAAGGATGAAGGGGTGAAGGGGTTAACATGTAGATGAGGTGGGGTGGGTACGGGCATGGTGGCATGAATGGGCAGGGCAAAGGGTGTGGCTATGTTGCCGTGGACTGGGGTGGAGGTGGGAGGAGCACGTGGGTGTGCTGGGGATACAGGATGGGTTGGTGAAACATGAGGTGAGAGAGGAGTAGATGGTGTGGATGTTATTTCAAGGATAGTGGTAGTATGTACAACGGTAGTATGTGGTGGGGAGTCGACTAGGATGGCTTCTTCGGTGAAGGATCTTTCCGGCCGTAGGCGTGCATCTTGCGCCTGGTGGGATGATTGAGCACCTACCGGAACTCGAATATATTCACCTGGTTTCGATAGCAAGCGAACTCTGCGAGGGTCATATTGGGGGAGTGGCTTCCTTTGTAAATATCTCAGTGCTTCGACCGGGCCAATGGATTTGACCAATTCTCTGAACCCTCTGATGTAGACTTCTTCAAACCCTCCGGAGACTAGTTCTTGTTCGATTAGGGTTTGGCTCTCTTCTTCAGTCAATTTCTTCCGTGCCCAGACTTTCTCCATCGTACGATATAATTTCTTGATTGCCAGCGTGTAAGCTGCTGCTTCGAAAGTCTCCTCTTCGTGCGTGCTGGTGTCACCGTGTGCATCGGTTTGTTGGCCTTGGCCGTCTGTCTGTCCTTGTTCTTGGGAATCATGCGTGCCCTGGCTGGCTTCGTCATCACCTTCGTCGTCGTCGGTGGCTGTTCTTTCGTCATCAGAGCTCGACACAACTTGTCCCTGTGGCAGATCCCGCGGTGTGGTAGGGTAGCTGGGGCGTTCATATTCTTGAGAGAACATTTGTGCCTCTGAAAACTGGAATTCATTGGAGAATGCATCAGGCATTTCAAAATCGAATGTTGTGTTTATTGGTTCTGCCTCCATGTGTGGTATTGGGAAAGAAAAGGCTTCCGCACCAATAGTGGTGGGAGCTTCTGCGGTCGTGGTGGTGGGTACTGTGGTTGTAGCTGCCTGAGGTGCAACGGTACTAGTAGTGCCCTCCGTTACCACTGGTCTAGATAACCTTATGCGAATAGGTTGTATTGTGGGAGCGGCTTCTGTTGGTGATCGCTCTGGAGAGGGTTGTGGTGATGGTGACTCTGGCACTTGAAGGCAAGGAATAGTGCCTCTCATGCGCTTACCTGCCCGTGCTCTACTGGGCTTCCTGGCTTTCTTCGTAGTTCCTTTGAATGCTTTCAGCTCTTCTCCTGTTAATGCACGTTCAATTGGCAAGTCATAAGCCAAGCACATGTAAACAATTCTTGTCAGCGCACAACATCCATTAAGCACTTTCTTTCGTTCCCATCTGTGTTGTGCCAAATACATTTGATCAATGATCCAGCTCGCCAGATCAACAGTCTGAGGTCCCGTACATGCCAAGTACAATCCAAACCATATTCTTTTGTGTGGCATGGTAAATCTGTCCTGAGCGGGGAATGCAAAATGTTGCATGCATATCCGTAGCGGCTTTGACAGCTCAGGTGTAATTGCTGAGATCTCCTCCCACTTAGTGACATCCCCACGTTTCATAGGGTCTGGAATTAATCTTTCTCGATCTGTGGGCGTGTGGGTTCCATGAATTTTGATGGCAGCTCTGATTAAATCCTTCGAGAGATAAAACCTTTTGTAAGGTGGATCATCCACTAAAGAAGGCAAAATAAAAGTTCCTGGGATATCCTTATTCTCTGAGGCCAGCAAAGTAGTGATTAAATAATAACACCTGTAAAAGTCAGGTTTGGGCAGAGGATCACTGAAATACTCCGTGAAGCCTGCTCTGGCCCAAACGTGAGTTAAATCCTGGGTGTTCTGTAGGGCTTCGAACTCTCTGGAGAAGAATTGGTATTTTCCCCACGTGCGGTCATCAAACGTCAAATTGGATTCAAATATAAAATCCGCATCCGCTAAGGGTCCTGCAAGTCCCTGAAACCAGTGAGAGTTACGGTGTATCTTTTCTGTGTAGCCCATAGGTGGGTTGTCGATTGGCATGGGCCCTGGAAATCCTTGGAATTCTGGCGGTGGAGCAGTCGGGTGGGATTCTGCTCGTAACACGTTGAGGGGCACTGCAGCTACACTGGGGCCTGCTCCTGATGGTCCTTCGTCGGTTTGCATGATGACTGGTGTGTTAATGAGAAAGATCTGCTACAAAAGATTAACACATTAGCATGGAAATTAATTATGATCCCATTAAAGTGAGACCGCAATCCCTTTCCATAACTGATGCGTAACCCGTGTAGCCAAGTGCTGTGATGTGATGGATGCAATGCCTCTTGCAGCACTAGTGCAGGTCTCTAGACACCTACACGTTTCAGATTATGCATACATTTCTTGATGAGATGAGATTATGAGTGATGTGTTATGATGGTGGGTGAATTTATACAAGGTTTAAAGGTTAGTGATTTATTACAAGGTTGTATGTTAGTCGGGGGGGTAGTTTTGTCAGACATGGGGTTAGGGGGAGACGGTTGGACACGCTTCGGTATCCATTTCCTAAGAGTCTTTGAGTGGGTGGTGGGTTTCTGCTGAGGGGCAAAAGGTAGTATCGGGTGTGGTGGTATTGAGGGATGGAAAGATTTGTGAGGGGTATATATTACATGGCTTAAGGGTTGAGCTATGATACATGGTTTGGGTACCCAAATCTGCGTGGGTGTGGGTCTATGGGTAAGGTATTTCTTGGCGATCCAAATTTGTCGAATGCTCGGACCTGTAGAGGAAGGTCGAGGGGATGGTGGATACTGATTCTGTTTCTGCCTTGCCTTTTGCTTGTCGGTCTCTGCTTGGTTGGAGTTCTTCGGTGCTTTTTGTCCTTTAGGCACCCATATTTGTCTGGTGCCGCTTCCTTTGGGTGGTCTAGACTGCTTTCCTTGTTGTGTCCTCTGATACTGCCGTCGGTCTGGGTTCCTTCGTCGTGGTTGACTCTGTTGTGGTTGAGGTTGAGAGGTCGGATGGACGCTCTGCTTTCGAAAAGAAGGGAGATCCAACACTTGCGTGACCTGCCCATTAGGAAGTGATTCGTTCTTTAACTTTAATCTAGGCCAGTCCGCAACAAGTTTGGAAGGATGAGCACCGCAGGGTGTCGTGCTCATTTGGCCGCTGATGCAACCCACCTGACCGCTGATTGTGTCCATCTGCCCTAGCGGATGGGTAGCTGCCTCTTCTAGTTTGCAGGAAGTCCCAGGGAAGATCTCCTGTCGTCCTTCTGATTGACAACTGTCTATAGCCAAGCCCGAGTGGGTTGGCGTAGATGTAGCGTGACTGATCTGATTAAAGATCTTCCGGTCTTCCGTCGCATGTATTTCATAGGGTTTAGGGTTACAAACCTCAATCGGAATGCCATTAGGGAAGTCAAGCGGTATCACTCGCTTCTGCTCTAAGGTTCCAATCTGTAAGGAGCCTTGTCTAAGATTTAAGTCCACTGAGTGATCGTATAGCCAATCTTGGCCAAGGATTAGGGGTTCTATCAGGTCGTCATCATGGCACACTAGTAGCTTCGCCGTCATGGTCACATCCTTTATGAGGATAGGAAGGTCCACCTCACCCATGCAAGGGGTTTCCATGCCTCCTAAGCCTATGAGGTATGCCTCAATTGGCCGCATTTCTATTCCTGAATCCTTATAGTGGGACCATCTAATCGCACTAGTCGCAGCACCTGAGTCAATTAAAGCCCTGAGTTCTTGGCAAGGGTTGCCGTGCTCTAGCCTAACTGTAATGAATGGTCTCCTGTCCACTATGCTAGGATGAGTGGCTGACTTTACTTGACACATGGCCATGGGATATCTGGGTGATGTTTCCAGATGGTTATAATGTTCTCTCCCTAGTCCTTGTCTTCGTAGCTTCATGCGCTTAATGCGTTCTATGGCTTCTGCCTGAGCTTCCGCTCGTATTCTATTTTCTTCCTCCTTACGCTTCTTTGCCAACGTGAGTCGTCTAAGCATATCCTCAGTAAGAGGTTCCTGATATAGCTTGACTCTACAGCCACTAATGTAATTAGGCATTATATCTCCTTCTAAGGTGGCTAACTGTACTGCTCCACTAGTCGAAAGTCTGTTAATGATCATAGGTCCATAACCTCGCTTTTCTAACTTCCGTGCGTGCTGTTTCAGCGTATACACAAGAACTAAATCTCCTTCTTTTAGGCCTTTATCTTTCACATGTGCATCAAAATATGCTTTCTGTCGCTTCTTCGCTGTGTATATTCCTGCTGCTGCTTTCAGCCTGGTCTCTCCTAATCGTTCCAAGTCCATTATTCTCGCTGATAATTCATGGCCGGTCCACTGATGTTCTTGTGCAACCTTAAGGGTCGGTATCAAGAAGTCCAAAGGAAGCACTGCATTCTGACCAAAAACCATCTGAAAGGGAGTTGCATTGAGTACGGTCTTGTAGGCCACTCTATATGCCCAAACAGCGTGGTGTAACTGTTTGTCCCAATCTGAACGTTTGTTGTTCACGAGTTTCGTCAGTACGTTACAAAGTATCTTGTTAGTGCTTTCAGCCTGACCATTGGCCTGAGGATGATATGGTGCAGATTTCTTGTGAATCACCATAAAATCCTGTAACAAATATTCAATGACTTGGTTTAGAAAGTGAGTGCCTCGATCGCTCACTAACTCTATAGGCAATCCATATCTTGTAAAGACATTTTCAAATAAGAATTTTGCAGTCGTGTGAGGATCATTCTTTTTTGTGGCTTTTGCCTCTACCCATTTGGTTAGATAATCTGTGGCAACAATAATGTATTCAGCATGTGTACCTTTTGCAGGGGGGTTAATGGGTCCTACAAAGTCAATACCCCACTTTGAAAATGCACGTCCACCCATCATGGGTTTCAATGGCATTTCATCTCTGCGAGTAGGAAACTGAGTTCTTTGGCACACATCACATCTCTTTACATAGGTATGTGCATCCATGTGAAGAGTGGGCCACCATAATCCTGCAAAGAGAATGGCTTTGACTATCCTATCGGGTCCAAAATGACCTCCTGCAACACCTTGGTGTGCAGTCTCTAGTATGCTCAGATAATCGCTCTCATGAACACATTGTCTTAGATATCCATCTCGTCCTCTTTTGTATAGATTATCGCCAATAAGTGAATAGTCGTGAGCTTCCTGCTCTAGACTGCGTTGTCGAGCTAAGGTCATGCCTTGAGGGAATGTGTTCGTCCTCAAGTATGTCACTAAAGGTTCACTCCAGTCTGGTGTGAGAGACACGTGATATAGTGTAGCATGCTCTACTGGTGGTCTTTCACAACACACATGGCATTCTTTGCACAACTTGTAGACATCTGCTTCCATAGAAGGCCAATATACTCCCAATCTCTGCAGAGTCTGTAATGTTCGATGTTTTGGATGATGTTGCTTTAGTGCACCTACGTGTGCTAATTGCAACCAATTCGCATGTTCTGATTCATCTACACAACAAGCAAGAATCTTTTGATTATCCTGTTTATATATGCTTCCTGCCATTATATGGTACCTCTGAGACTTGGTGATCTCTCCTTCTCTGATCTTTATCCTAGGATTCTTGGATCCGTATGTCAGAATAGGGACTATTGGTTTAGCCCATTCTGGTGCTATCTCAAGGTTAAACAAGTATGCATCTGGTAGATCATCCGCTACTCCTTGAGGAGCTTCTCCTGAGGTTAATCTTGAAAGGTGGTCAGCTCTAAGATGCGTCTTTCCTTTCCTGACTACCACTTCAAAATCATACTCCATGAGTAATAGAAACCAGCGTATTAGTCGCCCTGTGTTACATGGTTTGTTGACTAGGTACAATAGGGCTTGATGATCTGTAAAGAACTTGAATTTGTTGGCCAACAAGTAATGTCTGAATTTCTTTACCGCGTAGATCATCCCTAATCCTTCTCGTTCCGTCGTGGTGTAATTTCTTTCTGCTGCGTTCAGTTGTCTGCTAGTGTAAGCTATGGGGAGATCTATGTTACCTTCATTCGTGGGTTGTGCTAACACACATCCTATGGCGTAATTGGATGCATCCACATGTACATGGAATGGCTTACTCCAATCTGGGGTTGTCAATATAGGTGCTGAGCACAAGCGTCATTTAAGTTCATTGAATGAATTTTCACATTCATCTGTCCACTCAAAATTGATTAAAAGAGAGTACAAAGGCTTGGCTATGATTGCATACATGTGTATGAATCTCCTATAATAACCGCAATGGCCCATGAATGCCTGTACCTCTTTCACATTAGTTGGTCTGGGTAGATCCGCAATTACCTTCACCTTTTCCTCATCCGTGGAGATTCCATTTTTTGACACAATGTGTCCAAGAATTTTGCCTTGTCTGACCATGAAAACGCATTTTTCTGGGTTCAAACAAACCTGATATTCTCGACATTTGTCAAATATTTGTCTTAACTCTGGAAGATGTGTCTGTCTTACATTTGAATGAGCACATAAGTCATCAACATAAACTTCCAAGCTCTTGCGTAAGAATTCCTTAAAAACGTGACACATGAGTCGCTGGAAAGTGGCGGGTGCATTTGTTAAGCCAAATGGCATTACACGAAATGCGAATATGCCCCATTCTGTGGCAAAAGCCGTCTTGTGTTGATCTTCTGGAGCAATAGCTACTTGATTATAGCCTGAAAATCCATCAAGAAAGCTGTAAACTTCCTTGCCCGCAACTCTTTCCCATAGGTGTTCCGTGATAGGAAGAGGATAACTATCTCTAATCGTGGCGGCATTAACTTTTTTAAGGTTAATACACACACGCAATTTTCCATTCTTCTTGGGCACAACCACAATGGGGGATACCCATTCGGTGTGCTCAATTTCGTAAATGAATCCTGCTTCTATCAAGCGATCTATCTCCTCTTTAATCTTCGCAGCGTAGTTATCATTGTACGTGTAAGGTTTCTGTTTTGTCGGTTTTGCATCTGGAGTCATAGGGATTCTATGAGAACATATATCTGGATCTACTCCTTTCAAATCTTTGTAACTCCAAGCAAAAACATCTCTATATTCGCGCAATAGGGCAACTAACTCTTCTTCTTCTTCAGTCGTCAAATCATGCCCTATGTATGTACATTTTTCTTCTTCTCCTTCTATGGCAACTATTACTTTCTTGGTTTTCTCTCGGTTATCATATACTTGTCCATCATTCGCTTTTCTATTAGGCATTCGTACCATGATTCTTCTATCTTCGATTTCATATTTCTTGAAATTCTCGGGTACTTCAAATAAAGATTCTTCTTTTTCTGTCCTGGTGTCTTTCTTCTTTCTTTTCTTGCCTTCACTCTTGTTAGTCACTTCCGTGGCTAACCTTACCTCGTTCGTAATGTCCTCGTGTCTCTGAGTGTGAGTCTCTACTTTGTAGAAATATTCTTCTTCCGATGCAAAGGGTGGGTCCATGATAATTGATTCTAAATCGAAATCGCTTGCATCCTCAAATGCATCAGTGTTCGGTTCACACTCTTCTAAAATTGCATCGCCCATGATTGGCTCTATCATGAAAACTGAAATGTCATAGCCATCCTCGTCACAGTGGGGTGTCCATTGTTCTTCATTGATGGCTACATCCATGGTTGCTAGTATTTCTGCCCAACCATGGGGTTCAAACTCTTCATCTGGGAATACTACAGGTGCATATGCTGGATCTTGAAGGGTTCGTGGATGTTGTTCTGCACCTAAGGTCCTTGCTTCTAATCGTTCTTCCTCTTGTTTGGCTACTTTACACATCCATAAATGGGTATCCTCATGCAACCCAGAAGGATTTGATTCTAATGAGTGCACGGGTTCCGTCTCTACTGGTGTCTTATGGATGGTGTTCCATTGTATTGGGGGTACATCTCTGTGTGAATAGTCTTTAAGATTGACTTTAGTAGTCACTCCTAAATGTTGCAAGTACAAAGAATTAGTTCCCCAATCTTGTACAATTTGCAACTGGCGCATGAATGGTCATCCCAATATCATCTCATAAGCACGATTTTTCGCAAAATCACAAATGGCGAAAGTATGCTCAAATTCTACACCACAAGTGGTGAGAGATATGCCTTCTAGTAAGCCTAATGGTTTTTCTATGTGTCCATCAGCCATTTGTAGTTTCATCCTGGTGGGTCTGAGTGCTGGCTTACCCCAACGTTTCCACAAAGCGGTGGTAGCGATGGCTACTCCGGCTCCTGAATCTAAGATGGCTTTCGTGGTGTAGCCCTGATGGGTTATTGGAAGATATGTGTTACCTTCCTCTCCTTCGCTTACGTCTCCAATCTTTTCCACGGGTATCTCTGGTACCTTCTTATGTGATCCTATCTGAGAGGGTGTGGTTGCTAGCTCAGGGAATTGATTCGCTACGTGCTTCCACAATTCTGGTTTTACCTTTAACAATTCCTCCAGAGTGAGATTACACTGTACTTTAGTGTTCTTGATCACTTCCGTGTTCCTAGGGATCACTGATTCTTCATTCCTCACTATTATCGTGGGTGCTCTCATACTAATAGACTTTGCTTCCCAAGGTCCTGTGAACTGAGGTAATTCTTGTAGAGAATTAGATTCAAATCCTGTGGGTTCAGTTAGTTGTTCCACCCCTACATCATCATATATAGAGGGGATATCTTGGGGAAATTGTTCCTGCAAGTCGTCTATTTCTTGAATAGGAGGATGAGTTCCTTGTTCTCTTCTCCATTTCTCTTCTTGGATCTCCCTCAAAAATTCATGTGAGTACCTATGTATGGAAGACAAATTGTCTTGACTTTCTGTATTGGGTACTTGAGACAGGGATGGTGCATTCCTTTCCTGTGTCTCTGTGACAATAGGGTTCCTATGCTGATCCTTTTTCTCTTTGCTTTCTATCAAGTGTTCTAGCCTCTCCATTAGTCCTTGAAAGTGTAATTCCGGTTTTGCCATGTTATTCCAATTAAGATATCTAGAGGCTTCGAACAAGGCTTGTGCTAACTCTACCATCTTCATGCAAAGTTTAGTTCTCTCAATTTCTAGGTCAGCTCGAGGGTAGTTTTTACTCATTTCCGTTACTTGAGGTCCCTCTTTTATTCTAGCCTGATATGCACGAAACATCATGTCTAGATCTTCTGGTATGGGTTCCGCTAAAACTGAACCTGATTTCTGAGCTGGGATTTCTTGGTTTAATTCTTGTGAAGTCAATTCTTGTATTTTGGCTCTAGATTCCCTTAAACTTCCTTCCAACTCGCTTATCTTTTTACTCCATTTCCTCTTTATCCTTTCTCTAGAATCTTTCCAAGATTTTGTCTTTTTACTGCTAGATTCTGCAACTTCACTAGTTCCGGCTACTTTCTCTTGATTAAGCTGTTGGTTTTGTAAGAGCGCCTGGGCTCTGGTTATAGCTTGGATAGGCACGTATGTAGGGTTGGATCCATCTGCATTGTTTACAATACCTATCACGTTGATCGGTGTCACATTCGAAGCGTTAACTGGGTTCTTAGGACAATCTTTGATTATGTGCTCTTTGCCACAATCGGCACAAAAGCCTTGGATGCTATAGTACTGTGATTGCCTTGCTATTGGGGGATGTGGACAATCCTTTATGAAGTGATCTCCTTGGCACCTAAAGCATGGTCCTCTAGGGCCCTGTGGTCTCTGTTGTCTCAATTGGGGCCGTGGGTTTGGGTTTGCGTACATCACATTAGCATAGTCTAGCTCCCAACTAGGTTCCATTGGTGGACTATCATAATGATATGTCTCCACATGTTCTGGTGACTCCGTGTAATAAGCTGGTGGACTAGTTACATGAGTAGAGTCAAAACTGTTTGAGTTCGGGTCACTTTCTGTGATCAAGGGTGAAGAAGGCACTAAGGCCCTACTTAGGTTCTCTTCTGCAGCAGCGTATTTGACTGAGATGACATTCGCTGGTGGGGGTGGCTGCTGAGCTAAGACGGGTTGAGGTCTCTGTTGAGCCTGGTATGGGTAGTTCTGAGGAGGCCTATAGTAATAAGGCTGAGCATTGTATTGGCCTTGATACCTACCTGGCTGCTGGTATGTTTGCGGGTAGTTCTGTCTCACGGTTTGTTTGTTGTATGGGCAGTCCTGAGCCGTATGATTCGTGTATCTTCTCTCAATTGTACAATATTGGCCGCTAGGATTGGCTTGAGGTTGAGGTGCATTGGGGCACATGTTTGCCAAATGATTTCCACCACAAGTGTAACAACGTACATTAGTTGGTAGCTTTGGCACCTGTTTACTAGAAACTCCTAGTTTTTGGGCCACTTTTTCTGCTAGGTCCTCTATCGAGCTAGACAATTTTGTGGATGCTAGAGAAGAACAATCTGAGTCCTTATAGACCTTTGAGAGTTCTAATTCATCTCCTAGGTTGTCCTCAATGTCTATACATATCCTTACACACTCCTCTAGCGTTCTGGGTTCCTTTAGGTACACATAGGAGCGTAGTTTAGCGCTCAACAAGCCATCTAGGAACAGTGATACTTGTTTGGCTTGTGAGGGTAGCTCTTGCATTGGACATCGTTCGACATATTGTCTGAACCTACGTCCTGCCAGTCTTACTGTTTCCTGAGGGGTTTGTTTAAAGCTATGAATCAACGAAGACGTGTCATGTCTATTCCCACTTTTAGAGAATTCAGTGATGAATGACTCCAAAAAATGATGGATGTCTCTAAATTGCCTTTGTTGCAATGGTTGAAACCAAGTTAAAGCGGTATTCTTTAATGTTAGTCCAAATGCATTGTATTGCGTGAACATGTCCTCGACTTGTTCTGCTCTTAGTACTTGCTTGAATTCTGCGACGTGGTCATAGGGATCTCCTGTCCCATCAAAATAATTTTTCATTGATTTTACTAATTGAGTGGGTCTCAATACTCTTGCGTGTTCACGTGGTCTAGGTAGAGGAACATCATCTCTACCACCTGGTATTCCATGATCTCTTTGTCTATCCGCTCTATTAGTGTCCGTGGTTGTTCTATCTCTCCCTATGGGGTGATTAAAACTTACTTCCGGTCTCTCTTTATTTCCTTCTCTTTGATGTCCATGGGCTGAGGAGGTTCCTGCCCCTTGTTGACTTGTATTCATGTTCGTTCTAGATGGAGGGAATATCAATTCACCTCTCCATGTGTATGTGTTTTTAGCACGCTCAGGCACCACAAAGACTCTTTCTGAAGTCTCATCCAGGTATACAACCTTTCCAGGTGTATCTGGGTCCTTGAATTCATAAATTGTAATGATGCCTATCTCACCAGGGTGTTCCTTTCTGTACCTCCAAAAGGCTTCATCTGTCTCTTTATTTACAAACAACTTGGTGCTCCTGTTATCTTGAGGGATCCATTCTGGGATGAGCACTCTTGTTAATACGGATTTCCCTCTAGGTGTTCTAGGTTCTTCTAACGGTTCTTTTCCTTGAAATTTCGCTTCCTTCTCTAATTGAATTGTGCCAAACTCATTAGTATCGTTTGGTTGCGTACTTAGGACGTACATGGTTCCTTCTTTGTCTATGTACGCGTCTCTCTCAAATTTCACCACTGGTCTTTCCAATCCAATGGGTTGATCAGGGTTGTGCATTTGCACCACTTGCCTTCGCAAACCATCCTCATAGATGCGAGCACCTAGTCGGTTGGTTCGGAGAAACTCTAATTGCGTTCTATAGGGTCCTTCAGGTTTTTCTAAATATGCTACATTAGACCCTCCTTCTGGTCTATCTGTGCTAAATGCCATTTCTGATTCGCTAGTCTCTGAGCTCTCGTAGGGGTAATTACTATTCAATTGCTGAGCCCACGATCGAGCAGTAGTTCTTACACTTGCCTCTGATGATCTAAGGCTTCGTCGGTCCGACTTACCTATGTGTCTCCCTGATCTAAGGTTCATTAATTTTCTTCCTCGCTCACTCAATTACACACTTAGATCGTCAATGGTTCTTTGTTATTACTTTCTTGATTATTTTTAATTTTCTTTGGATTCTTGTCTTAATATATGCGTCAGGAATTCGACTTTCCGTTATGATTTTGAGTTCTCGTTCCGTCAGACTTAGGTTCTTTTCTTTAGGTTTTCGTCACACACACCTTTACTTGTAGTCTTAAACTTGAAAGAATTAAGTATCTTGAACTTGAGGCGTTCCTATCGTCGTTAATCCACAATGCTAACGTTTAGCCTAAGCTAAGAATTGACTGAGGGGGTTGAGTAATCTTCCAACCTCGAGTCGGCTTTTCTGGTTGCGCTAATGCCCTGTTGCCCAAGAAGCCGCGCTTCCCAAGCTTTGCTGTCTTCACTGCCTTGCTTGCTTGCCTTTGATTGCCCTTGTTAGACCTGGAAAAATCCAATATTAGACCAATTCACAGTTGGATGATCAAGCACTTGAGTATATACACCTTTTAAGTCCCTTCCCTTTTTGCCCAAAATTTCAATACTTGCCCCCTGGCTTCCTAGTCCCACACTAGGTGAACCTCAAAATTGCTTATCCAAAAATAGATGTATTCTTTATGAAAAAAACAGTTGAGGTCACGTAGTACTCGTCACGAGCTTTCTAACGAGCTATTAAGCTCAAAGAACGGACTTCGGATGAAAAGTTATGAGCGTTCAGGCCCTGGGGGGTAAAAACTGACAATCAGGTTTTCCTTCAAATATGAGCTAAGGGGTCTCCTATGAGTATAATGGTCCAAAAATTTCTCAAAAATACCCCCAAAATTGGTCAAAAAATGGAACCCTAAATTTGCGATGGGGGTGGACAATCGCGATGGTCTGGGACCGTCGCGATGGTCCAAGCGAACCGTCGCGATGGCGTGGAATTTGGACAATCGCGATGGCGCGAAAAGATGAACCGTCGCGATGGCCCGAAGTGAACGATCGCGATGGCGTGAGGTCGAACCGTCGCGATGGTCCGAAAAAATGAACCGTCGTGATGGCGTGATCAGGCGGACAATCGCGATGGCGCGGTCAACGGTCAAAGGTGGACAATCGCGATGGTCCGAAGTGAACCGTCGCGATGGTCACAAGTGTGATGGCGTGAGCCTATCGCGATGGTCCGATTTTGGGCTGTCGCGATGGTCCGAAAAGCGAACCGTCGCGATGGTCTATCTTGACACGTGGCACTGTCGTGGCAATGGCGTGAGCCAATCGCGATGGTCCGGGGTCAGCTGAACAATCGCGATGGTCCAAGTGGACCGTCGCGATGGTCCGGCCGAGCCGTCGCGATGGCGTGAGCCTATCGCGATGGTGCGACACAATCGCGATGGTCCGGGCCAATCGCGATGGTCCACCAAAGTGTGAATTTTTGAGATGCGCCTGTGGATTCGTAGATGCGCGAGGGTCGCCTACCTCGTGGTGTGGTCGCCTACCAAGAATTCTGAAAGTTGCAGACCATCGCGATGGTCTGCCACACTCGGCAGATCTTTGACTGAGAGTAAATTTTTACCTTTTCCAAGCTTTCCTGATGCACTGGAGCTCTGTACCTGCAAGAAAACTCAAGAAAACACAAGCACACACAAGCACAAAAGTTCTCTCTCGCTCTCTCGCATGCACAAATGAGGGGAAATGAGGTGAATGGGTGGATATGGTGAATTTTTTGATTTTTTTGGAAATGAAGATGATGATGCAATGATGAAGATGGAGTATGGGGAAGGTGAAAAACACTAAAAACTAAGTAAAAACAACAACAAAAACTGAAATTTTTACCTTCCAACGCCACTTCTTGCTATACTCTTACCATCACACATTCGTCCTAGACTCAATCCCCGGCAACGGCGCCAAATTTGGTGTTGCTCTAGCACAATGGTGAGAACCACGTTAAGAAGCTTCACCTCCTTAATGTCAATCCGCGGAAGAGATAGGAGTGATATGAAGATCGTGAACGTGAGATGAAGTGAGAGTGAAGGTGAGAAGCATAGAAAATGCACACACACATACACACACACAATGAAGAGACAAGCAAGACACAATGGAAGGTGGGAAATTAGCTCTATTACTCAAGAACACTATTACAAGCTCGAACTAACTCTAAGCTCACACTAGCCAACATGAACCAACCTCAAAAATGAGCTCTCTAGCTCTTTTTATAGTTTCTAGACTAGTTTTGACCGGTTTCACATCTAGTGACCGGCATAGTTAAAAAATAGGTCCTAGAGGCTATTTGGAAGGGTAAACGGTATCTAAAAATAACGAAAATTGGTACGTGCATTCCACCTAAGCTCCTCAAGTTCGAGGACTCCTCGGCTTGCACAAAATGGAGCTATGGATTACAAAATGGGGTTTTGTCTATATTACATATATTACAAGAGTGATGAAAATCACTGTTGGATGTTTGAAGAAGTAATAAAAACATAATTGTTTTGAAAAAATGATCCGACTGGCTCCCTGCTCTGTCTTTACATGCTTCCATGTCGTCTGTGCCTCTGACTGTGCCTCTGACTGCTTCCAACAACCGCCACAGCCGCAACCACAACATCAGCAGCAACAGGTTATCCCACCGCGCCCGATACCAGCAGGGGTCACATACACCAAATTTGGAGGTTTTCTGGGGGATGATCTGATGCGCATGGGCGGACCTTTGAGATTAATTATGCAGTTCTGAATTACCAGCAGACCTTGCGTATAAAGCTATTGTGTTCCAGTCAACCCTGGTTAATGAAGTTGCACGATGGCTAACCGAATATGATTTGAACCACTTCCGGTAGTACGATGATGTGAAGGATGCATTTTTGCAATGATTTCGGTTAAAGAAAAATCCAGCCGAAATTTTTGACTACTTACAGAATAATAGGCAGAAACCACACCAAAATGTACAGGATTATGCCATGCTATTCCGGACTCATTTATGGCAGTTGCCACCCGTGCATGCTAATTTACCAGATGACATTATCACACAGTGGTTCATCAATGGATTAAAGCCCCAATTGGAGCATATTATGATCATACAGTGCGTGGGTGGAATGACTTTGGATGTCGTAATTGCTATGGCATTACAATTAGAAAACAAAGTGGGCGGATTCACTGAAGACCTAGAGTGGCTGAAAGCATCCCAGCAATCCAACGAGGATCCTTTGAAACAAATTTACTCTACCATATGCAAAAATCCAGGGCACAGTAGTTCAACATGCACTCTAAACCAAATGTATTGTGCAATTTGCCACACAACAGACCACACTACGGAGACTTGCCCGTATAATGCCAAGGTACAGAACAAAGCAGCTGTTAATGCCATCATTCAGGAACAAGGCCAACCCGCCAGCCATTATGTACCACCACAGATGCGGAATACCCCGTACCAGGGATACAGGAATTATCGAGGTGGACGGTCAAATAATTTTGGATAAGCTCGGTGGAATGCAGGTCCATCAAGAGAAGGTGCATCTCCTCCCCCTCCTAAATGTCATTTTTGTGGTGAAATCGGGCATATCCGCAGGTTCTGCAAAGATGCAGTTGAGTATGACAAAAAGAAAAAAGAACGACAACATCTGATGGCCAATATGGTGTACATCTCCACCGTGGATATGCAAACAGCAGTGGTGCAAACACGTTCGGGCAAGCAATTATAGCAAGCTACGGAGATCTTTGAACTAGGAATTCGTGAACAACAGAAGGTGTTCACAAAGGCAAGCAAGTGGGCTACACAGGAACAATCCGTATTTCCTGACCCAGTTCTGATGACGCAGCAAAGTATACTGCCGGAAGTACCAGAAGGGCAAAATCTGACTCATACAGTATCAGAGTACATACCGGAGACCATTTCGGAAACAGCCAAAACTGATTCGGTGTGGGATGTTCTGTCCAAGGCATCAATTACATTGCCCTTGGGTCAATTATTGGCTTTGGTCCCGGGAGTGCGTCAACAATTCCAGCAGCAGGTCAGTCCAGGATCCTCGAGTGCTCCCACAGCAGCCACAATCCAACCAGAATTGGACCCAATGGTGGATCATACAGTACCATTGATTACGGTATGGTACAAAAATCACAAAATCACACAAGTCTTAATTGATGGAGGATCTGGTGTCAACATTGCAACAGCAGCACTTTGCAAACGGTTGGGATGGACGCAAATTGAACTTGTTCAATTCTTTGTACGCATGGCTGATCAATCTCAAGTCCATCCGGTGGGCTTGGTGCGAGATATTCTGATCACTCTACAAGATTCTGTTTTCAAAATGACCTTTGTTGTGCTGGATTTACCCGAATCGAGCCTGGATTACAATCTTCTCTCTGGACATCCTTGGCTAAAACAAGCTAAGGTAGTGCAAGACTGGTCAGCACATGAATTAGTCTTTAAAAA